>CM037790.1:39292-89292 GCA_021229015.1 Solen grandis | reverse complement strand
GTTAAATTTTAAAAATAACACAACCTCTTAGTGTTTTAAATTATGTTTTGCAACCGCTTAGCTGTATTTTGGGTTTTGAGACTCCCCCTTACCACCTTTTCCCCACGTGACAGAAACATGTGTCAAAGGAAATGCGATGCTCTAGCGTGTAGAGGACGCTCGGGGGGGCGAAAAAATGAATTGCCCGGACCCGACTATAAACCTCTTGGGGAAAAAAAGTGGTTTTTTTTTTTTCTTTTTTTATAACCTTTGTTTGTTAGCCTTCTTTTCTTTCTTTCATTATTTTTTTTATTTTTTCAATTGAATTTTTTTTTTAATTCTTCATTCATATCTGACACTCTCATCCGTAAAATTACATTTTTTTTTTTTTTTTAAAACACTATATTTTTTTTTAAAAATTTAATCAATTTTTATTTTAATTGCTTTCTCTAGTAATTATTTTATTTGCCTATTCAGAAACATATGTAGACTTTAAAATTTTATACAAATATTTCAGGAATGCGAACTTTTTGTTTTTTTGGGACAACCTTTTTTATTTTCTAAAATCTTCAATGTTGTATCATCATTATATACCAAAAAAATTTTTCCAAACTAAACTAATGAAAAGGAGAGTTCTTTTGTTTTTTGGTAAATCAATTGCTGTTCACTATGGATGCTGTGCTTTTCTTTTCTATCGATTTCCATACCTTCCCATCAAAAATCCCGTCACATGTGTGATATTGGAAACACATAAAGCTCCGCCTCTCGACAAAACCTTGCGCACTTGCGCACTGGAGGTGCTTGAAGCTGGTTTTTAACTGATCACCTGATTTAACGGAAAGTGTTTAGTGACAAGTTTATGCCGATTAAATTAATTAAATGGAGCCAAAAATGTGAAAAATGGAATGATCTTATTGGCAAAATATAATTTCAAACACTAAAATGACTAATACATAGCTGTAAACTTACATTTTCCGAAAATGCTTCAATTAACGTGAAGTAGGATATTTTTCGAAAATTCTTACAATTGGGTTTAAATTCGTATTTTTGATGTAACTTCCTTATACTCTAATCAATTTTGAAACTCTAAGTACAAAATAGTCGTCTTAAAATTTTCTACAAACTCACTCGCTTTAAAGTGTGCACTTATTTCGAATGAGTTTTAAGATATTAGCCGTAAAACTTTGACAACACGGGAGAATCGCTGAAATTCTACATGTTTAAATTCTTATTTTTAATGTAACTTCCTTATACTTTGATCAATTTCCCAAAAATTAAGGTACCAAAACAATCGTCTTAAAATTAATTTTCTCATTTCACACGCTTTATGTTTAGGAATATTTTTTTAATACTCTTTGAGATAAAAGCTCTTAAACCCCCTGAAAAATGAAAAAATCACCAAAGCTATATGTACGAATTTCGTTTTTTTCCCATTCCTCCACGAATCTTTAATCAATCATTAAACTTTAAGCATCAAAAGAACGGCCAAACATTTTCTTTACAAGTAATACTCATTATCATATTTTCAAAAATCAAAGGTTTTCGAGGTATAAACTGTTAAACACACTGGGGGTTACCAAATTTTCATTTTTTCGCCATAACTCAACCGATTCAACCCCGATCATCAAAAACTAAATATCATCTGAAAGGTCTTTTAAGCACTACAAATTATACGCATAGTGTACGATAGAATATTTACCCTTTTTGAGATATTTAAGGATGACGAAAAAAAACGATAACTGAATATGACCTTGACCCTTTTGGATTTTCCGAAAACGGAAGTAACATGGCTCCATAGAATCTAATATGCATCTTCAGACAAAATTTCAAGCAAATCATACAAAAAATAAAGCCACAGGGCATTCATTTACTGCATTTATGTAACTGGTTCTATCTATTGAATATGAACATCTCAATATAACAAAACATCCAAATTTAACAGTGGTTTTATTGAACTTTCTTTGAAACAGTGTGGCATTTTGTAATTCAGTGTTGGCATTCAACTAATTTGTAAGTCAAAGGCATTTGTTTAAAACAAATCACAACATCTTTGATTTTTAAATTGGTTCAAATGTCATTAATTTTTTAGACTGAACTCAGATACCATGTTCAAAGGACTTGCATTGAAGCATGAATATCTTTTTGTGTCATGTTCTTTTTCAGGAAAATTAACATGTCAAAGGTGTCTGAGTCTAAACATGCTCTTGTTACAGTGGAGGCTTGTATACAAAGAATAGACCTGACAACTTGAGACAGCATAGGCATTTTATGTGAATTTATTCTCCAATAGAACAGAGGGTTTTTCAGTGGACTTCAGTTTTGGTTCAGACTTGTAATTCTGTATTTCCTTCTCAACAAGTTCCTGGATTGGAGGCGCTGCTTCAACTTTAATAACCTCAACCTCATCTTCAAACAAGTAGCTAAGCGCTGTCCTTTTCCTTGAAGGAGACAGTTCACTGTCATCTAACTCTTGCTTCATGAGGTTTTCCTCTCCTGAAGATGGCAAGTTTGGTAACTCAGGGGTAGATGGTCTAGTGGTGGAAGTGGCTGCTGTTTCACTGTTGTCTGTGGGCTCCTTCTTTACAGCTGTCAAACTTTGATTCATGTCAATCACCTTTGTTTGATTCTGTCCCAAGTGGAATCTTTTTTTGCTTGAAGCGTGGATCAAGTGCTTGGGCTACTTCTAGGAAATCAATTACAGTCTCATCAGTGTATTTTGATTCAAGATTGTTCAGTACTGCTGTTTTAATTCCCCTCTCAAAAGTGGTATCACTTTAGATTCAGTAAAATGAATTTTCAGCTTGTTCAGTAATGGCAGTACTACTCCGACAGTTGGCTGCTGATCCTCAGACATGGCGAGAGTTGCATGGTACATTGGTGCCATGATCTTAAGAAATGCTTCCAGCTTCTGTACCTCTTCTGGCGAAAGTAAATCAACACATGTCTTTGACTTGGAACTGTGGATTTTCTTCACTTTGTCATCCATCATAGCAGCCATAACTGAAACTTGCTGTTCTAAGAACCTCTCTACCATAATGTAGCTACTGTTCCATCTTGTTTTTACATCAATTACAAGCTTATGTTCTGGGACTTTAAGTAGTTCTTGTTTTTCCCTCAGAATTGCTGCTGCTGTAGTACTTTTGTGGAAAAATGTTACAAGGACTCTTATTTTCCCAAGAAGTTGATGAACACTCTTAACTTCAACTGCTTTGTTTGATGCTAAATTCAGAGTGTGTGCAAAGCAACCAAGATGAACAGCTATGCCAGCGAATTTTGCAGCAATTTTCATATTACTTGCATTGTCAGTAGTAATGCCCTGAACATGACAACCCCACTCTATAGCAGCACAACGAAGTACTTCCCAATGTTCTCTCCTGTGTGAGACACATCTAGTTCACGTGTCTGTAGTATGTTTGAGCACATTTCAAAGTTTTCTGGGATGTATTGAGCTGTAACTTTGACATATGACCTTGTAGCCCTACTGGTCCAGGAGTCTGTTGTAGATGCAATGGCATTCCCAGTGATATCCGTCTTCACCACTTGAGCCACAACCTCATAGATCTTTGAAATTATATTTTCCTTTATAGTGTTTCTAGATGGAAACTTATACCTAGGTTCACACTCTAAGATCAGTTCCCTGAAAGCTTGACTATCCACTTGACTGAAAGGGCGCATATCTTTTATTATGTGGTTTGCAAGTTTCATTGTTATTCTTTGGGCCTTAGACAAGGGAAGTTTTTGTTTTCCTGCCAGCACAAATGGATTTGTTACTACAGAAGAGACAAAGGAATCTGACATGGGCAGTTTCTGTTCACCAATATTAGCAGCATCTGGTTTTCTATCTGGTATTTGTGCCAAGGGAGGACCTGAAAAAAGAAAATAAATGACTGTCCACATTGCATGTTAATGTATTGATGCTTCATTTCTGCAGTAAAGGCATACAGGCCAACCCCTGTTGTTATTCTTGAAACAAACAAAAAAAATGTAATAAATTTAGTTCCACTATTCAAAAGTTAACGAGAAACATATAATATAGGAAATAATCTCAAACTCATGCAGTAAATACATTCCATTTCCTTTTTCCATTGGACTTTGAGTCAAGTGTGTTTATACATTAACATTATTCTTGGTGGTTAACACTGTGCAATAAAATTATTACAGCAATTGTAAATTAGTTTATCCAACAAAACAATCATATTTACCAGATTTAGAACTGGTTTCTGTTATTTTGTGATGCCGGTTGAGATGCGACGACATATTTGTAGTTCCACCAGCATATTTCAATTCAGTGTGGCAAATTTTACAAATTACCCTTTTCTCATCATGCTTAGCGAAACCAAAATGGGCCCAGACTTTTGATTTAAATTTAGCTGGACCATTTCGGTACGGCAGTTGGTTTGCATCGTCTGCCATGTTCAATCTAGCTAATAAGTCAGTAGATTGAGTATTTCATATTCAGCACTATATACGAATTTACAAGTCTTGTGCATTTTTACCAGACAGTGACTTTAAAACAAGAATTATTTCAGAAAATATTTAAATTATTAGAAAAAGAATGTTTTTATATCAAACTGGATTGATATTTATGCCAACAGATTAGAAAAAGATCATATTTCAAATTCGTATATTCGCAAGTTCCTAGCTCCATATGTTTGACAGTTAATTTGTGTTCTTGAATGTAAACAAACGTGCGCAGTAACATTTAACTTAATTAAGGCATGCCTGCCCTGTAGATACGTTATGATATGTACAAATAATTAAGGTATGTGTCATTTTGAATTGATTTCAACAGTATGACATTTAGAATCGCGATTTATAAGGACGCGATTCGATACAGTCGTATTGGCAACATACGAATACGATTCCACGATATACCGGTGAATCGTTACAGCCCTACCGTGAACACCATTTTTTACTATTTTAGCTCTGACGTCACGTGACGTCATAGGGTGCTGAAAATGCTGTTGCTCAAAAGCGCATACTTTACTGCAATAACTCTGAAATTTTCATTATTCTGAACAACTGGCATCATGTCGAAATCATTGCCCTAAAATGAAAATTAAGAAGTATGCTTATGAAAGTCACATGACGTCATATGACGTCACGACTCAAAATATATGTAGAAATTCTGCAGACTGCAAACTTTGTAAGTTTCAACTTTTCCCTCTCATCCTGAAGCTCTTTAATCCTAAAATGAAATTTTCGGTCCTATGTTCGAATCTTATTTCAGTCACAGAACTTCGGTCTTTCGGAATTTCGGGTTTGCTGACAGGATATGCACACCTTAGTTTCAAAAATGTCCCTCTGTGAAATTTGAAGAAAATCCGACCATAAATGGCGGCCTGTAGAGCGCGAAACACCATTTTTCATTATTTTTAGCTCTGACGTCACATGACGTCATAGGGTGCTGAAGATGCTTTTGTTCAAAAGCGAATACTTTACTGTCATAACTCTTAAATTTTCATTATTCTGAACAACTGGCATCATGTCGAAATCATTGCCCTAAAATGAAAATTAAGAAGTATGCTTATGACGTCACATGACGTCATATGACAGCACGACTCAAAATATATGTAGAAATCTTGCAGAACTGCAAATTTGTAAGTTTCAACTTTCCATCTCATCCTGAAACTCTTTAATCCTAAAATGAAATTTTCGGTCCTATGTTCGAATCTTATTTCAGTCACAGAACTTCGGTCTTTCGGAATTTCGGTTAGCTGACAGGATATGCACACCTTAGTTTAAAGATGTACATCTGTGAAAATTTGAAGAAAATCTGACCATAAATGACGGCTGTAGAGCGCGAACACCTTTTTTTTGACTATTTTTAGCTCTGACGTCACATGACGTCATAGGGTGCTGAAGATGCTTTGTTCAAAAGCGAATACTTTACTGTCATAACTCTGAAATTTTCATTATTCTGAACAACTGGCATCATGTCGAAATCATTGCCCTAAAATGAAATTAAGAAATATGCTTATGACGTCACATGACGTCATATGACGTCACGACTCGAAATATATGTAGAAATTCTGCAGAACTGTAAATTTTTAAGTTTCAACTTTCCATCTATCCTGAAGCTTTTTTAATCCTAAAATGAAATTTTTCGGTCCTATGTTCGAATCTTATTTCAGTCACAGAACTTCGGTCTTTCGGAATTTCGGTTAGTTGACAGGATATGCACACCTTAGTTTAAAGATGTACCATCTGTGAAATTTGAAGAAAATCCGACCATAAATAGCGGCTGTAGAGCGCGAATACCATTTTTCACTATTTTTAGCTCTGACGTTTAGGTGACGTCATAGGGTGCTGAAAATGCTGTTGCTCAAAAGCGAATACTTTACTGCAATAACTCAGAAATTTTCATTATTCTGAACAACTGGCATCATGTCGAAATCATTGCCCCAAATTAAATTAAGTGGTATGCTTATGACGTCCATGACGTCACGATTCAAATATTTGTGGAAATGCTGCAGAACTGCAAACTGTGTAAGTTTCAACTTTCTATCTTATCCTGAAGCTCTTCAATCCTAAAATGAAATTTTCGGGTCCTATGTTCGAATCTATTTCAGCCACAGAACTTCGGTCTTTCGGAATTTCGGTTAGCTAACAGGATATGCACACCTAACTTTCAAGATGTACCATCTGTGAAAATTTGAAGAAAATCCGACCATAAATGGCGGCTGTAGAGCGTGAACACCATTTTTCACTATTTTTAGCTCTGACGTCACATGACGTCAAAGGGTGCTGAGGATGCTTTTTTTCAAAAGCGCATACTTTATTATCATAATCTGAAATTTCATTATTCTGAACAACTAGCATCATGTCGAAATTGCCCTAATATGAAAATTAGAAGTATTCTTATGACGTCACATGACGACATTTGACGTCAAGACTCAAAATATATTTAAAAATAATGAAGAACTGCAAACTGTGTAGTTTCAACTTTTATCTCATCCTGAAGCTCTTTAATCCTAAAATTAAATTTTCGGTCCTATGTTCGAATCTTATTTCAGCCAACAGAATTCGGTCTTTCGAAATTTCGGTTAGCTGACAGGATTTTGCACAACTTAGTTTCAAAGTGTACCATCTGTGAAAATTTGAAGAAAATCCGACCATAAATGGCTGCTGTAGAGCGCGAAACACCCTTTTTCAATATTTTTAGCTCTGACGTCACATGACGTCATAAGGTGCTGAAGATGCTTTTGTTTAAAAGCGCATACTATACTGTCATAACTCTGAAATTTTCACTATTCTGAACAACTGGCATCATGTCGAAATCATTGCCTAAAATGAAAAAAAAGAAGTATGCTTATGACGTCACATGACGTCATATGACGTCAGGACTCATACCATATATGTAGAAATTTGCAGAACTACAAACTGTGTAAGTTTCAACTTTCTATCTCATCCTGAAGCTCTTTAATCCTAAAATGAAATTTTCGGTCATATGTTCGAATCTTATTTCATCCACAGAACTTCGGTCTTTCGGAATTTCGGTAGGTGAGAGGATATGCACACTTAGTTTCAAGAGGTACAATCTGTGAAAATTTGAAAAAAAATCCGACGGTAAATGACGGCGTAGAGCGCGAACACTAATTTTTCACTATTTTTAGCTGTGACGTAATGTGAGGTCATAGGGTGCTGAAAATCATTGAAATCAAATTTTCCTCACGTGACTAATAAGCCATAAATATTTCATCGTCCTAGGACATTGCAACATATAAAAAAAAGCGTTTTGTTAGGAAGAAGAAAAAAAAAATAATAATAATAACTAGACTTCTTTTGTTCTTGACAAAAGAAAGGGCTTTCCCCTGCACTGCAAATCATGTCAAACCTGATCATACTTATTTAGTTTCTGACATACACCAATCTTCAAAATTGAAGAACATCCTCCCAACTAAACAGCTGTAGATTGGAAAAAAATAAATAGCAGAGGAAATCTGTGATGTCATATAACATAATTTAAATTTTTAAAAAGTCTTTGCATTCAATAGGAAATATGTGCTTTCCTTTCGTTATAATTTCATAATGTAATTTTTCCAGAACCATCTTTAAGATAACAACAATAATACTCAATCTTCGTGTTCTGCAAGGAATGCAGTACACTAGTCCTCTTAACATGCTAAAAAGGTATATAAAGTTGCTTTTCTACGAAATATTTATTTCTCATATCTTCATTGAATTTTCTAGTTCATCTGAAAGGGGCACAGAGCATTAAAATATATTACTGTATCACTTTTTAAACCTTTTTAATGTAAAAGAAATAAAATTTAGAATAATATGTGGGATCAACTGCAGAAGCACAAGGAAAAATTTTTGTCTTTTTTTTTCCAGAAATTCTTACTTTCATGCAACTATGAGGGTCCGATTTTAAAAGCCCAGGTACCGTTAGAAAGGTCTATGAATTCAAACATGTACTTACTTTATGTTTAAACCTATCTGTTTTTGCGATATATAAAGTTATTCCTCCCCCCAAAAAGGCAAAAATCGGCAAAAAGATATTGATGTCAACTACTACCATTCGACAAATTACTTAATAATTAATAGACCGATCTTTAAGATATGCATAGCATTAGAACCGCAAGAATCATGATAAAACTATTTTTTTTTTTATGATATTTTCAACAAGAGGGCCAAGGTGGCCCTAAAGACTCTCACCTGAGAAAAAACTCCCTCCATAACCTGTACAAGTTATTTAAAATTTTAGCATAGTTGTACTGAAGACATAATCCATCAGATAAATTTATAATTCCACGAACAAGGAGCCTGTTGTCGAAATTTGAAGTCAAACTTACTGAAAAATTAGGCTTAAAGCACCCAAATTTAAAAAATCAAAAAGGGGGATAACTCTTGACCTAATTGGTAGATGTCAGCCATTATCGAACTTGGCAGAAAGAATATGGCTATAAAAAATTGTTCTAAAGATTGAAGATGTAAATTCAGAAAGAAGATGCTAGAGTGCAAATAAGTGAAAATTTTACATTTTTTATATCTAAAGGGCATAACTCCTGACCTATTTGACAGATAATCAGCCATAATCGAACTTGCCCAAAAAAATATGATAAACATTGTTAAGAGTTGAAGATGATTCTTAAGAAAGAAGTGCTAGAGTGCAAACAAACTAAAAATTGCCTTTTTTAATATTTAAAAGGGCATAACTCATGACCTTATGGGCCGATAACAGCCATAATCGAAATTTTTCGGATTTTAAGTAATAAAAAATTTCATAAAATTTTGAAGATGATGCTTAAAAATGAAAATGCTAAGGGCAAACAAACTGAAAATTTCATAGTTTAAAAATCAAAAAGGGGCAAAAACTCCTGACCAAAAATTAAATATCACCATAACGAAGCCCGGTCGTGAATGATGGGAAAAACTTGTATAAAGTTTTTGGAGAGTTGCTTTAAGAAATGAAGGCTAGAGTGCAAAGTGTCAATGACAATGGAAACTACTTTTTTCAAACAAAAGACATAACCCTGACCAATGGGGGCCCGATTCGCCAAAAATCGAACTTTTCATAAAGTTTTTAAATGATTTCTTAAGAAAAAGGAAGATGCAAAAATTTGCAACTAAATTTGGACGACGGACGGAGGGCGAAATTACACACGGGCAGACACACAACAACATTCCCTCGATTTTATACTCTCTTGAAAAACACTGGCCAGGTAGCAAAAATTAAACTTTCTTAAAAAAAAAAAACCAAGGATAAAACTTAGCAGAAGGGATGAAAGAACGGAAAAAAATTTTCATTTTTAAAATTTCCATCTAACTTCCTAAAGGGGGAAATTTTAAAAAAAAACCTAAAATTTTCCAACATTTACTTTTATTTTTTAACTTTTCTTTTAAAATTTTGAAAAAATAAAAAAAGTTATTTTTTAAAGGAAAGGAAAAAATTTTGGAAAAGTGTTATGTTTTTTTTGAAAATAATTTATAAATTAAGGTCCGATATTAAAATCGGCTAAAATTAGAAGATTGATTAAAAAAATTTTTTATTTTTTTTTAAAAAAATGTTTCTTAAAAAAAAAATAAATGTGGGGGGTTTTAATGAGAAATGATGAAAAAACGGTTTTAAAGTTTTATTTTTATCAAAAATTCCTATAGGATATCCCATGTCCAAATTTTAAAAGGGTTTTTTAGAAAGGCCTTAAAATTTTTCCAACATTTCACGTTTTCTTGTTTCATTTCTATTACGGGTTTTGGATATAGAAAGTTATTTTCAAGAAAACGGCATAAAAACCCAAAAAAAAAGTTCATGTCGTATTTTTTTCCCTTTCGACAAATAACTTTAAAATTTTTTGGTCCGATCATTAAAAAACCCGCATTCTTTTGAAAACCCCATTTCTCATGCAAAAAAAAATTTTTCTTTTTTGTTATTTTTTAAATTTTTTTTTTTAGTTTCTTTCAAAAAAAGGGGAAACAAGTGATCGGGACTTACTGGGGGGGTGCATGAAAAAAAAGGGTTTTTTTGAAAATTTTTAGTTTTCATGTACTTCCTTATATTTTTGTCCAATTTTAAAAAGCTAGGTCCCTTTTTAAAGGTCCTTTTTTATTTCCCAAAATTTTCCCCCGCTTCATAATTGTATGTATCTTTAAAAACCCTTTTTAGATACGGGCGTTTTTAAAAACCTTTTAGCATACGGCAAAAATCGGGGAAAAAATTTAATACGTTTTGTTTTTTCCCCATAACTTTAAAGAATATTCGATCAATTTTTAAAAATTTTAAAAAAACCAAAAAAAAAACGGCCGGGGATTTAACTACAAATTATATTCATACTCTTATAAACAAAAATCAATAATTACCCAGATAAAAGGGGAGTTTAAAATGCAATTAGGGTTTTAAAAAATTTTTGTTTTTTTGCAATAACTAAACGGGTTAAACGCCCGATCTTCAAAAACATATATCATCTGAAAGGTCTTTTAAAGCACAAAAAATTATACGCATAGTGCCGATAAAAAAATTTTTATTTTTGAGATATTTTAAAAGGCCAAAAAAAAAAACGATAATTTGACCCTGTACCTTGACCCTTAGCTATTTTCCGGAAACGGGAAAGGGGGCTGGGTTTACAAAAAGAGGGTATGGTTGGCCCCCTTCAGGGGGAAAATTTTTGCCCAAAACGGTCAAAAAACTTTTTTTTTCCCAGTTTCTAAAAAAAAAAGTATTTTTTGGATAAAAAATTTTAAACCCCGTCATTTACCCTCATTTTTAAAAAGGGGTTTTCACGCCCAAACCCCTTTTCCAAAAGCGGAAAAAAAATCCAAAAAAGGGCCCCATATTCTGTCCAAATTTTTATGTTTCTAGTTATCGAGTGCTTCGTAATACTTCAATATATTTTCCCGGGGCCAAAGTTTTGAAACTTGGTTTTACCCCTAAAACCTTTTCTTTTCCCCCTATTGCCAAAAAGTAAAAATAATTTTCCCGCACAACAAAACCTTAATTTTAACATGCTGGGAAAAAAAATCAAAAATAAATCGGTCCAGGGCAAAGGCTTTTGTAGATTTTTTTTTTTTAAAGGGCCTTGGGTCATGTGACGGGCACATAAGAAAAGAATTTGACGATTTTTAAAACGCCAAAGTCACTGGTTTTTTACTGTTTGAAAATTTTATGCTGGGTAGCTTAATTTTCAAAACCCCCTTTTAAATTTTAACCTCCCAAAAAGGGAAAAAAAAAGTAGAATAATAATAAAAATAGATGTCATTCGTGGAAAAAGAATGGGTAGGACTTTCTCAAGCTGTGTTAATGGGAAAAAGCAGGAGATAACATTTTATGTAATGACCACCTCCGGTAGTATTTCCCTGGGGTTTATGGGTGAACAATTGAAAATTAAAATTCCCCAAAAAATTTTTTTCAAATGGGAAAAAAACTAAGTATTAGTCTGGTGACGTAACATGATGTTTTATATGAGTCCCGGACATGACTACAAACTTGATTTCTATTTTTAAAGGGGCCTATGTTTTGAATCTTACTTCAGCCACAAAATTTCCCGGGTTTTTCGGAATTAAAAAATATTCACACCTTAATTTTTAAGATGAACCATCCCTAAAAAAAATTTAAGAAAATCTGATCATAAATGGGGGGGTGTAGAGCGCGAACACCATTTTTCAAAATTTTTAATTCTGACGTTTACATGACGTCAAGGGTTTCTGAAGATGCTTTTGTTCAAAAACGCATACTTTTCTGTCATAAAATCTGAAATTTTTATTAGTTCCCGAACAACTGGGCATCATGTCGAAATCAAATTGCCCTAATAAAAAAATAAAAAGTTGCTTATGACGTCACATGAGTCCCTAAGAAAGTCACAACTCAAAATATATGGGGGGGAAATATTGCAGAACTGCAAACTGTGTAAGTTTCCCAACCCTTTTTTTTCTCATTCTGAAGCTCTTTTAAACCTAAAATGAAATTTTCGGGCCCATGTTCGAAACTTATTTCACCCAAAAAAACTTCGGGATTTCGGGAATTTTCCCGGGTTTGCTGGGCAGGAAAAAGCACACCTTTTTTTCAAGATGGACAAACGTGAAAATTTGAAAAAAAATTTCCCAAACCCAAAAAGGCGGGTTGGGAAGGGTTTTAAAAAACCCTTTTTTTACTATTTTTTTTGCTCAAAAGTCACATTACGTATAGGGAGCGTAGATGCTTTTTTTTTTAAAAGCGAATACTTTACGTCATAACTCTGAAATTTTCATTACTGAACAACTGGCATCATGTCCCAAATCATTGCCCCAAAAAAGAAAATTTAAAAATATGCTTATGACCCCCATGACGAAAAATTTTACGTCCCCGACTCAAAATAAAAAACAGGGAAATTTTTGGGGGAAATGCAAACTGGGGTAAGTTTCAACTTTTTTATTTATCCTGAACTCTTTAATCCTAAAAAAGAAATTTTCGGTCCTATGTTCGAATCTTATTTCAGCCACAGAACTTCCGGATTTCGGAATTTTGGTTAGCTGGGCAGGGTGTGGGACACCCCTTTTTTTTTAAGGGTGTACAATTTTTGCGAAAATTTTAAGGGAAAACCGACCATAAAAAGGCGGCTGGGAGATCGTGAAAAAACCATTTTTTTAAAATATTTTTAAACTCTGACGTCACAAAACGTCCCAAAAGGGGCTTTAAAAAATTTTTTTGTTTAAAAAACGCATACTTTACGTCCCAAAATCTGAAATTTTCATTATTCTGAACAACTTTGGGATCATGTCGAAAACATTGCCCAAATATAAAAATTTTGGGAAATTGCTTATGACTTTCACATGTGTAACATGACGTCACGACTCAAAATATAATAGAAATACTGCAAAACCCTGCAAACTGTGTAAACCCCAAATTTTTTACTTTTTTTAGCTGTGACGTCATGTGACGCCCTTTTGGGTTGCTAAAAAATCATTGAAATCAAAATTTCCTCACGTACTAATAAGCCAAAAAAATTTTTATCGCCTGGGAACTATTGAAAACATACAAAAATAAGCGTTTGGGTTTGGAAAAAGAAAAGAAAAATTTAATAATAAATAAAAAAAAAAAAAAAAACATAACAAACCCAATAGGACTTTCTGTTTTAAAGGCAGAAAGTCCTAATAAAAAAACAGTAAAAAACCCAAAAACTTTCTGCCAAAAGGGGAGAAAGTCCAAAAATAAAAAAAACAGTTTTCTTTTGGGCACAGCAAACGATAGGACTTTTTTAAAACCCTTTTTAAAAAAACTCAATAAAATTAAAAAATTTTTAAAAAGGGAATAGGCAGAAAATTTTTAATTTCTAGAGAAAAAACCATACATTCTTTTCAAATTTTGACGAATTCATCAATTCAAAAAAGTTTTAAAAAGTGCTTACAAAAATTGATCTGACGTCTATTCTGATGCCCATAAAAAAAAAATATTATTGCATTTTGAAAATTTCAGCATATTTAACATAGCCATAATTTTTTTGGGGTAATTCGGGGACCTTTGGGGATCAAAATTGAATTTTTTGGGCCACCAGAAATGAAAACAATTATAATCCCATTACGTCAAATGACGTCAAACCCTATGGAAATCTAAAAAAAACCCGTTTTGAATTACAACAGGTGTGAATTTCAGTTTTTACCTCGAATGGGGTCTCTGAAATCCTAAACTCAATTTCGAGGTCATATTTTCGAAACAGGTTTTCACCATAAAACCCTTTGGGTCTTTTAAAATATTTTGAAATCGAAAGAAAGGGGAGACGGGTTGGCACATCTAAAGCGTAACTTACAAAACGGGTAAAATTTTGATAAAAAATCCGTCCTAAAATATGGCGTAGACCACATACAAACTTTTTGTAGACAACGTCAAGTTTGATGTCATATGTTGTCACAGACATAAGAAAATCAAAAAAATGAAATCTTAATTCCCTTTAAAATATCAGCAAAAATTTTTTAAAATGCCCTGGGCCCCTTAGAAATATAAAAAATTTTAACGCGTAGTTACCAAAAATTTAAATTTTGACCTTGGGCCGTCATATGACGTAAAAATGCCCCGTTCCCCCTTTACAGAATAGAAGGAAGTCATGGGAGACAATATTCAGTCCAAATATCAGCATTTTAAGTCATCTGGAAGCGATTTTATACTTTTTTGAAATTTGACGTAAAGGGTTCGAATCTTGGATTCGCCATAAAAACCATTGCTTTTTTGAATTTGGAAAACGGACACCGGGATACACAACAAGAGCATTCCATATGCCCTCCGGGTGAAATTGTAGTGTAAATGGGTTCCAGAAATAATGGCGTTTTACTGCATAAAACCTTTTTGGGCCTGACGTCAAATCAGACGTTATATGACGTCACATTATTTTGAAATACCCCTTGGGATTCAAACGCACATTTGGGAAAAAAATATATGGCAAATTTAAAAAATTTAAAGGTCCTGAAACTTTACAAAAATATTTAAATTAACGCGGATTATCAAAAAATTCCCTTTTTTACCTTATGACGTCATAACGTAATTGACGTTAAATTTTCACAGAATGTATAGTACACTTAAAGACTTAAAATCTGTCCCCAAAAATCACTTTCCTAGCTCATCTGGAAGCGAAATTTTTTACGCATTTGACATTTGATGCCCCAAAATTTTTTAAACCTTGGGGTTCGCCATAAAAAACTTTGCCTTTGCGAATTTTTGGGAAAAAAGGATACCGGGATGCACAACAAAAGCGTAACAAACACAATTTTGTGAAATTTTTATGAAATAGGCAAAAGTCCTAACTATAAGGCATGTCGTTTTAAACAATGAAAAGACTTTCTGCAACCTGTGTTTTAAACAAAAAGCAGTACAAAGTATCATGTAATTTCCACCTCTGAAAATAAATTCATTTCATGCTGAACAAATGACATTATATTCCGCGAAAAAAAGCGTTTAGTTTAAAAAGAAAAAAAATTTTAAATATCCCGTAGTAAATAGTATGCTTATGACGTCATGTGACGTCTCGACTCAAAATATATTAAGAAATTATGCAGAACTCCCAAAATGTGGGAAAATTTCAACTTTCTATCTCATCCTGAACCTTTAATCCAAAATTTAAATTTTTCGGTCCTATGTTCGAATTTTTATTTAAGCCACAGAACTTCGGTCTTTTGGAATTTCGGTTAGCTTACAGGGAAAAGAACAAAACCCTTTGGGTTTCCCAGATGTACCTCTTTTGGGAAAATTTGAAGAAAATCCCCCCATAAATGACGGCTGTAAGCGCGAACACCATTTTTTTACTATTTTTAGCTGTGAACCCTCATGGGGACATCATAGGGTGCTGACAATCTTTGGGGAAACAAAATTTCCTCACGTGACTAATAAACCCCTAAAAATTTCATCGTCCTAGGACTAACGCAACATTTTAAAATAAGCGTTTAGTTGGAAGAAGAAAAGAAAAATAATAATAAAAAATGACGTCACGTGACTCCCCCGACGTTAATTTTCACATAATTGTTAAGATACCCAAGACCAAATAACCGACAAAATTTAAAAATTTCTATTCAATAGGACAGTTTTTAAAAAAGCTTTTAAAAAATTTACGTCTTTTGGTTTTGAAAATTGGATCCGCCATAGAGCTTGGACTTTTCGAATTTTGAAAAAAGGACACCGGGATACACAATAAAACGTAATAACACATTCTGTGAAAAATTTTTTGAAAATCGGGCCCCTTAATAATGGGTCTGGACCGTGTACCAAAATTTCGTAGTCAATTTCAAATGTGACTTTTTATGACGTCATAGGCTTCTGAAAATCATTGAAATCGGAAAAAAAATTTGGGGCGTCTGAATCATTGGGCATTAAATTTTTTATTGCTCTTCGAAAATTTAAATATAAAATAATCAGGGGTTTAAAAATTTGAAATTCATTATCAAAAATAATGACGTCACGGACGTCCTTGCATTTATTTTCAAAAAATGTTTAAGATCCCAGGACCTATATATGCCTAATATCAATTTTTCCCCATCTAAATAGGCCCCTTTTTTAAAAAAATTAAAAAGCGCCCTTTGGGGGCAAATTTGGGGAAACGATATAGAACCTTGGATTTTTTGGAAATTTTTAAAAAAGGACACGGGAGCACAACAGAAAATTAATAAAAACTTTTTGTGAAAATTTTTTAAAAAACGGTTATTAAAAATGGCTCTGGACCGTACAAACTTTTGTAGCTTATTTCACGGGAGTCATATGACGTCATAGGCATTTTAAAATTTTTTAAAAAAATTTTTAATTTAAAGATATGAATAATAGCCTCAAAAATTTTTTCCCCTGGGAAAACGATTAAAACTATAAAAACCCTTGAGGAAGAAAAGAATAATAAAAAATTTTTTCATTCGTTGATACAAATGATAGGACTTTTGCAAACTTTGAAAAAAATAAAATATTAATACCGTTAAAAAGAATATAAAAAAAATTTCCCCCCCCCTTTTACTTTTTTTTCGTATGGATTCCATACATGAACTTTTTAAAAAAAACATAGGGCCCAAAAAAAATAAATTTTTATTTAAAAATTCTTTTTTTTATAATTTCCCCCAAAATTTTTTTTTGGGAAACCCCAAATTTTGGGGGGCCAAAAAACCCCGACAATTCCATTGTAGCATTTTTTGGGTCTATTTATAAAAGGAAATTCAAAATATAAGCAATTAAACAAACCCCTTTTAAAATTCCCTTCCCATATCAAAATTTTTTTTTTTTTTTTTTCGGTACAGTGAGGAATAAAATATTAAATCCGGTGCATAACCTTTGGGGCAGGCTCTCGGGCGAAATGGGAAATATGGGGCAGGCTCTCGCGTTTGCCCCGGGTTTTTTTCCTCTCCCAAAAAACACTACCCAACGCGGGGGGGGAAAAAGGGAAAAGAAACAGCCCAAATTTGGTTTCATTTTAAAAAGGTGATTTGCTAAATTTAAAAGTATTGCAGGAATATTGGAAATCTTAGTATGTTTTGGTGTAAAAATTTAAAAAATTTATCACGATGCAAACCTAAAAATCGGCCGAACTTTTTTGGATCCCCCAAAACAAAAACCAAAAATTTGGGTTTTTTAACAGCAGGTTATTGCTTTGATTATGTCTAATATGCCCATCGAATTTTTTTTTTTAAGTATTTTCTTAAAGAAGATATGGAAAAATTGGCCAATTTAATGTAAATTTCAAAAAAACCCCCCTTTTTTTGGGGGTTTTTGTCGTTGCAGGGGGAATCTCTTGCACATCCCCTTTTTGAAGCCCCGGCAGCCCCTCTGCATTTTCCACAGCGGCTATTTGCAACTATGGTTTGTTTTTTCGGAAAATGAATAATTTCATGGGTCCTTTGGGCCCAAAATTTTTTTTTTTTAATTTTGTATTTGATTTTTTTTGTATTTTTTCGTAGTCAGTACAAATCTGTTAAAAGTATTATGTGTTACTTACCTTTTTTTTGACTATTTTGTTGATAAAAAATATATAAAAAAATTTTCCCCCTAGGGTTTTGTTTAATTTTTCAAAATTCTCAAATTTGAATCGCCACTATTGCATTTTCCTTTTAAAAGGAGAGGAGAAAAGAGAAAAGAGAGGAGAAAAAATCAAACATAAAAAAAATATTGTAAAATTAAATTTGGGTTTTTTTTTTTAACTTTGTGCTAATTTATCATTTTTTAAACCCTTAACAAACTTGAAAAAGCAAAAATAAAAACATAAAAAGAATGCTGCGTCCATGGTTTTAAAAATAAAAATTATTCTAACTTATCCTTTTTTTTCAAAAAGGGCCACAAAGGGCGGGAAATTACATACAAATAGTTTTTAAAAAAAGGGGTTTTTATAAAAACTTTTTATTATTTTTAAAAAATCGTCAAAGATGTAAATTAAATTTTTTAAAAACGTATTCAAATTTTTTGTGATTGTTGCGTAAAAAAGATACGTCACTTTTAATTCATTAAAAATTTTAACGGTTTACTTGTTTTTAATTTTTTAAAATCTGGGGTATTTGCAGCAGTTAGATTTATTTTATATGTTTGACGGTTTCGGTTTTTTTCAAGGCCTATGTCACTTTTTTAAAAAAATAAATTTTTAATTTATTATTTTAAATTTTGATTTTTTAAAATCCTTTAAATTTTTCCCTAGCAACCGATGGCTTTTTTTTTAATTTTTTGTTTTTTTCAGTATGAATAACAACATAAATGGGGGGAAAAAGGGAAAAACGTCAAAATTTACGGCAATTTGCCCCAAAAAAGTTTTAATCCAAAACAAAATTTTAAAGTTGTTAAATATTTCGCAAAAAATACAAACCTATCCTACTTTTACATAGGAGAAAATGGGGTGTGTATTAGAACCTTTTAATGTGTATTTGTTTTTTTGTTTTTTTTTTTTTTTTTTTGTTCAAAATTTTTCGGAGAAAAAAGCGGCATCCCCCCCCCCCTTTTTTCTATTTTCCCCCCCCCCCCCCCTTTCCCCCCCCCCCCCCCCCCCCCCCCCCCCCCCCCCCCCCCCCCCCCCCCCCCCCCCCCCCCCCCCCCCCCCCCCCCCCCCCCCCCCCCCCCCCCTCCCCCCCCCCCCCTTAAACCCCCCCCCCCCCCCCCCCCCCCCCCCCCCCCCCCCTTGCCCCCCCCCCCCGTTACCCCCCCCCCCCCACCCCCCCCCCCCCCCCCCTGTGGTTTGCCCCCCAAATGGAAAAAATCCCCCCTTGGTAATTTTTTTAAGTTATATTTTTAAAAAAACTGTTAAAAAAATTTTTTTTTTGGGTTTTTTTTAAAATTTTTTTAAACAATAAAACATCAAAAAAAAGGGGTTTTTTAAAAATCATACAGAAAAATCCCCCCTTTTAAGCTCACCCCCACCCCCCCTTTTGGGCCCCAAACCCCCTTTTCCCCCCCCCCAAAAAGTAAAAAAAACTGGAAGGGCAAAAAAAGCTAAACTGTTATTTACAACAAAAAAAACAAAAAGTACGCAGGCCCCTGTTTTAAAAAAAAAAACGCTGGAAAATGCAAGACCCCCGTGGGGGTTTTTTTTTTGGGGTACATCACTAAACTGTTTCGGCCAAGTTTTTAGGTCCAGTCGTTGAAAAAATTTAAACTTTACAGCTTACATAGCTTTTAAATACTTAAAAATTTTTCCCTTTTTGTTTTTTTGGGTTTTTTTGGGGGGTTTCCCCTGCTGTGATATATTTAAAAATAAGCGACGGGCCAGCCTTTTAAATGTGGAGGAAGACCCCGAGTAACAGGGTCCCAAAAACCCCGCCCCCCCGCAACCCCGCTGGAAGGCCCCCTATTTAAAAAACCCGGGAAGCCCCCTACGGGATTCGAACCCAAGCGGTGGGGGATTGGGGTATTTGAGTCCAGACTGAACCGCTGGGCCACGGGGGCCCCCTCTAATTTTCCCTTTGAAAAATTAATTGAGCAACCCCCCTTTTTAAAGTGAATTGGCCCTGTTTTTTTTTTCCCTTTCCCCGTCCAGCTTTTTGCAATTTTTTGGCCAGAAACCCCCGGGGTGCAAGCAGAGGCTCCCGAAAAAGCGTTTTCCCGCAGAGACCCTCCCGTATTTTTTAGGGCCCCGTTAAACCCTACCATGAAATAGTATCGTCGCGCGGAGCCTCGTGAGAAAATTTTTCCAAAAACGTTTGGGTATATACGTCGAGACCTGTATTAAAAAATTTACTTCATTTGCGCTTTTAGCAAACGGAAAAATTATTTTTGAACGGTGACATGTGTTGAAAATTTTTTTAAAAAACGCCCTACATTTAACACGCTCGGGGATTCAAGCTGGCTTTTAAATTACATTGTACTATAACATATTTTTTAAATATTTAAATCATTTTTCAAAATTTGGAATTACCCCTTATAAAAACCCATTTATCGTTTAGGGGAAAAAATAAAGTGGGGAAAATTTTCAATTTTCAACAACGGTCAAAATAAAACTTGTCAAAAAACCCCAAAAAAGGGTTTGGGTAACGCAATGCTGCAACTGATTTAAAAGTAACGTAAAAAAAAATTTTATTTACAAAACATTAAATCTTTTCAACAGTTTAGTTTTTTTGTTGTTTTTTTTTGTTGGGTTTAACGTCCCACCGACAGTATTTCAGTATTTGGAGACGATTCTACTTAATCTTTTTGTGCTGCCACACTGCGTATCACGCCGTGAATGGGGGATAAAACCCACCCCGTAATTATCCGATACCGCCCCAACCCCCGTCCTGCAACTACCTATTGTGAGCGTAAAAAAAGGGGAGTTTAAAACCCCGTCCTTTTTTTTTCGATTTTTGGTATCGAACCCACGATTCCCCCCCCCCAGGCGAACCCCCCAACCACTCGGCCCCCGGGAACGGTACACTTGTTTAGTAGTAAAAACAATATGATATAAGAAAAAATTTTTTTTTTTTTTAATTTTTCTATGACTAATACAATCTGTAAAATTTCCCTTTTCCCAAAATGCTTTTTTTAAGGGGAAAAAACGAAATAGGGGGAAATTTTTTTTAAAAAAAAATTTTTTTCTTTTTGGGGTTTTATTGTATTTTTGATGAAATTCCTTTTTCTTTTTAAAAAAAATTTTAAAAATTAGGTACCAAAAAAATCGTCTTTTAAAAATTTTTTCTCTCATTTGTTTTGGGTTGGGGCTTTTTTTAAAAGGCTTTTAGTATTAGTCGTAGAAAAAATTGACAACACGGCCAATCGCTGAAAAATTTTAAAAGTTTAAATTTAAATTTTTTGAAAATTCCTTAACTTTGTTCAATTTCAAAAAATTAAAAGGGGGCCCAAAAAAAATGCTGAAAATACCTACATTTCCCACGCTTTATCTATAGGGAAAATTTTTTAAATTTTTTTTAGATCAAGCTCTTAAACCCCCTGAAAAAAGAAAAAAATTTACCAAAGCTATATGCACGAATTTGTTTTTTCCCATTACTCCCTGAAAATCAAAGGTTTTTTGAGATTAAAAGTTAAACACACGGGAGTTACAAATTTTCATTTTTCCTCCAAAAACCCAAACCCCCTTTTAAACCCCCCATCACAAAAAATAAATATCATCTGAAAGGTCTTTTAAGCACTACAAATTTAAAGCTAGTGTTCCATAGAATTTTAAACCCTTTTTTTAGATATTTAAAGGGCCCCCTAAAAACCCCCCAAAATTTATATTGCCTTGACCTTTGGTTTTCCGGAAACGGAAGTAACATGGCTCCCAAAAAAATCTAATACTGCATCTTTTTACAAAATTTTAAGCAAATCAAAAAAAAAAAAAACTACAGGGGGGAAAAAAACCTTTTTGTTTTAATACGAAAATTTTTTTAAAAACATTAGACGTCATTGGGGACGATATGGCGTTCATTTTCGAATGTAAAGTGACATAGAGATAATATTTAAAAAAAAAATCTCCCGCTTTCCCAGTTTTCTGGGGGTTTTTTAAGCTTTTGAAAAATTTTGGAAAGGGCATTAGTTTTTAATTTGGATTCACATAAAACCTTTGCCTTTTTTGAATTTGGACAAAAAAAACACCGGGATTTCACAATACAGCCTATTTTTAAAAAATTCTGTGAATTTTGGGTTTAAAACCCGGGCCCGAAAAAATGGCTGGGGACCGCGTAAAAAAACCTTTTTTACCTGATGTTAAAACTGACGTTATATTGGGGTCGTATGAATATCTAATTTTGCATCCAAAGTCATGGTTTTAAATATATGCCATAAAATTTTTATTGTTCTAAGTCAATGGAAAACCCCCAAATTAAAAACAAATAAAAGAGGAAAAAAAAAAAATAAAGAAAGAAGAAAAATAAATAGAAAACGCAATTGAAAATTTTTATTCATCGGTTTTCGCAATTCAATTCAATTTTTTTTAAAAATTGCAATTTACAAATTGTATTACAAAAAAAATGAATTTCTTTTCGGGGTGTTGAAAATTAAGAGTACAAAAAATTTTTTTTTTTTGTAAAAAAAAGGGGGATTTAAACGTGATTTTTTTCAAATATAATTTTTAAAGGACTTCGGTAAAAAAAATTTTTTCAAAATTTGAAGTGAAATTTCAAAAGAAATGTTTTTTTCATATACCCACCCCAAGTCTTTTAAGTTATGAAAAGGGGTTTGGGAAAATTTTAACCCCTTTTTAGCCCGTAGAAAAAAAACAGGTTTTTGGTCCCAAAATTTTTTAAATTTCAGGTTTCAAAAAAAATTTTTAGTTTTTTAAAAAAAACAAAAGGGGGGCCGAAGACAAAAATAGCTTTCCCGAAAAAGCCCCTTTTTGTCCCCAAGATTTAAATTTTTGAAAGTAGGGGGAAAAACCCCAAATTTAAGGTAAAAACCAAAAGTAAAAGTTTCAAAAAATGATCTTTTTAATTTTGGGGTTCTACATGTTAAAATCTAAGCTTTAAACCTTAGAATATAAAAGATATAACCCGGTTAAAAAGGGGTTTTTTTACGGACGCAAAAGACGAAAATACGCCCCCGGGGGTTTTTATTACCTTTTCCGGACTTTTTCTTCCAAGATACAAGCAAAGGCCCCCTTTGCGGGGGTATTTTAAACAAAATTTATTTACATATTGGGAAAAAATTTTGGTCTTTTTAAAAGCAGTAAATTAAGAGGCGTATTGCCATTTTTATTTTGTCCCAGCCCTTTTAAAGGGGGAAAAGGGGGAAAAAAACGCAATCTGTTTTTTTTAAATTTTTTTGGGCCAAAAAAAGGGGGAAAAAAAAAAAAAAGTGCCATATTTTTGTTATTTCGACTTTTTGGGCAAAGAAACGAAATCCCCCGAAATATGCCACCTGAAATAAACTTTTAGGGGGAAAAACTGATTTAAAAATTTTATTTTTAAAAAAGGACAAAACTTTTTGGCTTTTTTGTAATTTGATCAAAGAAGTCCCCATCTTCAAAAAATAAAAAACCAAAGGAAAAAACTCCCTTTTTTAAACTAAAACCCTTTTTTTCTAAAATTTTCTAAAAAATTTTTTTGATTTGAAGCTATTTTTGTGCCCCCCATAAAAAAACAATAATCGGTATTATGAACCCCGGGCCCCTTTTTTTAAATTTTCATCGTTTTTTTTATGATTTTTTTTGTATTATTTTTAAAAAAATAACAAGGGAAAAAATTTATAAGAGTGGGAAACCCAAAAAAAAAAATGTGCAAAAAAAGGAAAAAAAACGGATTTACAATTGTTTGATAAAAAATTAAACTTTTGGGCTGTAGTAATTTTTTTTTAAAAGAAGTCCCCTCTTTAAATAAACACCAATGGGGAAAAATCTCTTTTTAAACTAAAATTTTTTTTCACATAAATTTTAGTAAAACCGAGCCGTGTGCTAGGGTGACTTTTAGGGTCGTGAATGCCCCCCCCCGTCCGTCCCCCCCTCCCTTTTTGTTTTCCCTTTTTCCGTTCCGAAAAACCTTTTTGTTCCCAACCCAATTTTGGTCGGGGTTTTGGAAATCTAAAACCTTTTCCTTTTTCAAATTTATTTTTGAGCAATTATCTTCAAAAATTTAAACAATGTTTAAAACCATAAAACCGCCAAGTTTTGATTATGGCTGATATCGTAACCCTTAGGTCAGGAGTTAAGCCCCTTTTAAAAATTTAAAAAAGCCAGATTTACATTGTTTTCACTCTAACATCTTCATTTCATAGCAACTATCTTCAAAAATTGATAAAATGTTTAAACCAAAAAATCCAGCCAAGTTCGATTATGGCTGATATCTACCATTAGGTCAGGAGTTATGCCCCTTTTAAAAATTAAAAAAAACCCATTTACATTGTTTTTCACTCTAGCATCTTCCCTTTTTATGAGCAAATTTTCTTCAAACTTTTTTATTGAGTTTATAACCCCTAAAAACACGGCCAAGTTCGATTTTGGCTGATATTTACCATTAGGCAGGAGTTATGCCCCCTTTTTAAAATTAAAAAAAAACCAGATTTCACATTGTTTTCACTCTAGCATCTTTAATTTTTTTAGCAAATTTCATTCAAACTTAATGACATTGTTTAAACCAAAAAATTCCCCCCAGCCAAGTTTTTATTTTGGCTCATATCGGACCATTAGGGCAGGAGTTACACCCCCTATATTTTTTTAAAAAAAGGGCAGAAATTTCAAATTTGTTTTTTCACTCTAGCATCTTTATTTTTTAGGTCATTGTCTTTAAATTTTATAACAATGTTTATAAAATCAATTTTTGGCTAAGTTGGATTATGGCTGAAAATTGGACCCATAGGTTCAGGAGTTTAAACCCCCTTTTAAAATTGAAAAAGCCAGAATACACTTTGTTAGCCCTCTAGGTCCACCAGGTCAAATCTTAGAAAAACCTTGGTGAACACTCTATAGGCCACAGTATAGGCCCAATACTTCATGAAACTTGGTCAGGAATGTTTGTCTACATGATAACTCAGATGAGTTCGAAATTGGGTCCATTGGGTTCAAAAACCAGGTCACCAGGTCAAATCTTAGAAAAACCTTTAAACACTCTACATGTCCAGTTTTACCCAATCTTCAAGAAACTTGGTCAGGATATTTGCTACATGAAATCTCGGATGAGTTAGAAATTAGGTCAAGTAGGTCAAAACTAGGTCACCATGTAAATTCAGGTAGGATCAAAATGTATGCTACTTATCAAATGTTAGAAAAACCCTTTAGAATGCCAAATTTTTTTGTATCATTTTTGCCTACACAGACCATCTTAATCAGGTGGCGACACAGGGCCATCCTGCCCTCTTGTTTTAAAATATTTTTATATTGGAGCTATATTGTGCCGATAAAAAAAACAATAATTGGTATATGACCTTGACCTTTGCAATTATGCTTCATTTTTTTTCTATTATTTTATTTGTTTTATAAAATGCATAAACAGTGAAAAAATGATGAAGATTGAACAAAAAATAAAGTCAAGGAGCTGCAAAAAAGAGGAAACATATGGATATACAATTGTTCTTGAAAAGAGGATCAAATTTGGACTTGGTCCATTTTGATCAAATTAAGACCGAACTTCAAAAACTTAACACCAATGGGAAAGATCTCTTCACATCTAAAACTTTTGTTCATAATACTTTCTATAAATATTTTTTAGATTTGGAGCTATTTTATGCCGATAAGCGATAAAATAATTGGTATATGACCTTTGACCTTTGCATAATATCTTGATTTTTCCTTTCTAAGAATTTATTTGGTTTATAAAAATGCATAAACAGTGAAATAATGATGAGATTGAACAAAAAAATAAAGTCAGGAGGAGCAAAAAAGAGAAACACATATGGATAATGCAATGTTTGATAAGAGCAAATTTTTGGACTGTGTCAATTGAATCAAAGTGAAGTCCAAACTTCAAAAACTAAACACCAATGGAAAGACCTCTTCAACAGACTAAAATTTTTAATATTTGTGTAAATTCGAGGTGTTTGCCATTGACTTCAGATCGATGAAAATTTTATGGCATAATTTCAAACCATGAGATTTCGGATGCATGAATTTCATATCATATGCCGTCATATAACGTCAGATTGACGTCAGGTGAAAAAGGTTTTGTACGCAGCAATTATTTAGACCAATATTCATCAAAATTTCACAGAAATGTGTTTGTTAGGCTCTGTTGTGCATCCCGGTGTCCGTTTTACCAATTCGAAAAGGCAAAATTTTTATGGCGAATCCAAGATTCGTACTATGACGTCAAATTTCAAAATGCCGTATAAAATCGCTTTCTACAAAAGCTAGAAAGCAGAATATTTGGACCCTGAATATTACCCTCAGGTCTTCTTTATATTCTGAAAAGATGAACGTCCCCTAATGACTTCACATGACGTCATTAAAGCAAATAAAACTTTTCGTTTTTAAACTTAACGGTTTTTTTAAGAAGCCCTGGTAGGCATCATTTTTTTTATTGATTTGCTTGAAAATTTTGTCAAAGATGCATAATTATTAGATTTTTATTGAGCCATGTCACTTATTTTTTCCGGCAAATCCCAAAGGTCAATGAAGGTCATAATAACAATTATCTGCTTTTTCTTTGGCCTTAAATACATCTCAAAAACAGTAAATATTCTATGGAGATACTATGCTTATAATATGTAGTGCTTAGAAAGACCTTAACATATATTTAGTTTTTGAGATCGGGTTGAATAGTTTGAGTTATGGGCGGAAAAATGCAAAAATTGGGTAGCCCCCATTGTGTTTAAACAGTTTATATGTCCGAAAACCTTTGATTTTTTCAAAATAATGATGATGAAAAGTTATTTGTAAAGCATGTTTGGCCGTTCTTTTTGATGCCTAAAATTTAATGATTTTGGCCAAAGAATGATGGAGTAAGGGGACAACACGAAATTCGTGTATGTAGCTTTGGTGAATATTTTCATTTTTCCAGGTGGTTTAAGTAGCTTGTATCTCAAAAAATATTAACAATATTCCTATAATAAAGCGTGTGAAAAGTAGAGAAATTTTCATACGATTTTTTTGGTATAACTATGACTAAAACTAAAACAACCCGCAGTTACATGTATGTATAAAAAAAGTTTTGAAATTGAACAAAGTATAAGGAAGTTACCATATCAAAAATAAGAATTTTAAACATGTAGAAATTTCAGCGATTCTGCCGTCTGTTTGTCATCTTTTTAACGGCTAAATATCTCAAAAGTCATTCGAAATAAGTCCTAACCTTAAGCAAATGAGATTAAGAGAATTTTAAGACATAATTTTGGTACTTGAGAGTTTTTAAATTGATTAAAGTATAAGGAAGTTACCTCAAAAAAACTAATATAAACCCAAAGTGATAAGAATTACGAGAAATATCCATACTTTCGCTTTCACGTTAATTGAACAATTTCGAAAAATATGTAAGTTTACATATAAGTCGTACATTCTTACATAATTATGTATTAGGTCAACCTAAAATGCAAAAAACTTTTTTACTTAATATCATATTGATTATTACTAGCTAAAACAAGCGTACCTTTCCGGGCCGAGTGTTAGAGCGTCGACCTCGGGAGCGAAGGTCGTGGGTTTCCGATCCCCGACCCGACATAACCAAAGTCGTAAACAATGGAACTGTTATAGCTCCCTTGCTTGGCGGCTCAGCAATATAATGGTATTTGCAAGGACTGGTTTATCTCGGATCAGGACTGATGTGACTGTGTGAGGTATCTGCCACAATGTCTACGGCGGATTCCTCAGTGTGAGTACTATAGACCCGCATGAAGTAGACATCGTGACTGCTGAAATTACTGTCGGTGGGGACGGTTAAAACCCAACAACAAACTGATATCATATATGGCAGTGTTTACATACACCGATCACTACACCAAGGTGTGCACACTGGCGCATGTTGACGTCTTTTTTTAAACTATTAATTAAAGGTTGCTTAAATATTCATGATTAAAGATAAACATGTACAAAGAAAGAGGAGTTACGGAAAAATTTTTGCAAGGTACTCCTAAGGAAAGAAAAAAATGCAAATTAAAAACTAAAATACAAGTTTAGTTTATTAGGTTTAAACGTCCCACCGACAGATTTAGTCTTTTGGAGACAATGACTAACTTGAGAACAAATGAAAGTGTTGTCACACTGCACTGTATCACGTCGTATACCAGTGGCATGATACCAACAACCAGTCACATACTCCGGACACCGGGCCATCAGTCCTGGAACTACCCTTAATAAGCTAGCGCTGAACCAAGGAGCTATACAGTAAACCTATGTTTACGAATTTGTAAATAAAGATTGAATATAATTGATATAACGTTTTTAAAGAAACAACTTACAGATCATGAGTACTATCCGTTGATTTGGTATTTCCGGGGTATTCCTAGCCTTGGTATCTTCCGCTGCCACCCGGAACTTTATTAAAACGATTATTTTTTACATAATTCTTCTTTCCTTAATGTCAATCAGTTGATATTTTCTGATTTCTTCAACTAATTAAAACAAGAAAATAAATTAAAAAAACAGCCATCACATAAATTGATTGAAATCAGGAAAAGAATAGCCGAGACTGTGTCAAAAAATGCGCGACATTGATGTGTTACATCCAATTTAAAAAGCACGTGCACGTGTGTGAATACATTAACAACACGCTTGAAATAACACTTATATGCGCCATCTTCTAATATAGATCAGCATAACGTAGTAAATAGGGCGGGTGCAAACTCTACGTTAGACAGTGTTAATTAAGTATAGGTAGTGTTTTTTTAGTAAGCATAAAAGAAATTAAAATCGTGTGGCGCGCAAAGCCGCGCGACCGGATTTAATAGACTTAATAGCTTACTAAAAAAACACTAACCTACTTAGTGTTTGGATATGTTTATTTGAAATTTAACGCAGTCGCCATCAAATATATTATAGTATTTTAGACTCCGCCCTATCAACCTTTCCCAGGCGGAATTACATCACGTGACATTTCACATGTTATGTCAAAGGTCAATGCGTCGTCTATCTGTGAATAAACTATGTTGATCTACGCTCTAAATGAGCCAGGTTCATGAACCGGTAGCCGACTTTGATCTCGTTCGGCAAAAAAGTGGTGATTGAAATTGAATAAAGATACTGTTTAGAAAGGTTCATAATCTGCACTATATATGTTTTTTTTGGACATTATTTTTTTTTATTTTTTTTTAATTAAGTTTTACCCCTTGTTTGTTAGCGTGTTTTAATTTTTTTTTTTTCTCTCTGTCGTCATTATGAATACATTTTTCAATTTGAAATTTATGATAATCGGATATTTACTTAATCGCCTTTTGTTTAGTAATAGTTATATATTGCCCATATCTGTGTTAACTGTGAATAGACATTGAATATTAACACAATTCTTTAAGCGATGAACCGATACTAATGTTTTAGAACTTGTTGGTCAAACCCTCTTACTTATTTTTTAAAATCATCAATGTTTTGTATCACCTTACTAGGCCAATAATACATGTTTAAAAAAAAAAATTAAACTAAACTAAGCGGAAGGGTCAGAGTTCTTTGTTTATTTTGATTAATTAGAATGCTGGATGAATTATATGTTTGGTTCCTCTATGGTTGCTGTGATTATTTTTTTTCCATGTTCATGCGTTCACAGTCAAAAATCCATGTAACACGTTACACATAACACATCGTGCTGTAAGGGACATAGGCATCCAAACTTACCCTCATAAGTTAGATCTATCAAGATAAATACTTCAGTACATTTTAAACCTGGGTCACCCGACTACTTTTTTACCTATTTAGGCCAAATACCATGCGTATGAATTTAGGCACCGGTCGCTTGAAGCTGTTTTAAATTTATCAGTTGATATTAACGGAATAGTGTTTATTACCAGTTTTGATGCACGTTTAATGAATTAAATGGAGACAAAAATTTTGAAAAAATGGAATGATTTCATTGTACAAAATATAATTTTCAAACACTAAGAGAGAATTAAGCAGTTAAAAGCCGTCATCACTCTAACTCTCATTCTGGCTTCTTAACTGTTAAATTCTCTCTTAATAAACACTCACTATAACGTAATACAGTCACCATCGTATGTACAAGCATTAATCGAAACTTAACTCACGAGGCTACATGCGTCGACGAATCTTATTTCATGTAGCATTTACGGTTTTATTCCCGCGACTGTACACGAAATTAAAAAAATCAAAAAAAGAATTTTGATATCAGAATTAAGTTTAAAGTTTAATTGCTTATATTTTTGAAACCTATAAAACTAGACCCAAATATGCTACAATTGAATTGCGTCAGGGATTTTTCAGGACATTTATTTTGGTACCGTAGAATACTAAACCTTGGAATCTCTCAGCCCCTCACCGCTGGGGTTCGAATTCCGGAGGGACCTCGGATTTATCATGTGAGGGAAGCCTTCACAGCAGGCTTGTGTAGGCGGTGCGTTATAACCGCGTATCTTTGTGTACTCGGGGTCTTCCTCCACCTGTATAGCTGGACGTCCTCTATAATGATGAAATACTACAATCACAGCGACCGGTAAACCACCAATACAACAACAACTAAAATTGGTCAAGTTATAAGAAAGCGATATCAAAAATAAAGATTTATTTATTTTCGACATATGGTTACTTCACAAACATTATGCAAAAGAAGTCTATAACGAAAAAAAAAAGTAAAGGTAGGAATATAATATAGATTCTTTCTAACGTGGGGATTAATCTTTACATTTCAAAAATGTTGCAGAAAAGTCCAAGCATTCGTCTAATCAACGAATGAAATCTAGTATTATTATTATTATTTTCCCTTTACAGCCTACATGCAGAAAGGTCCTATTGGGTTTGTACTTGTTTATACTTCTTATTATGACTTTCTCTGCCTACTGGCAGAAATCCTATGGGTTTGTATTATGTTTATATATTATTCTTATGATGGCTTTCTGCCTCAGCAGAAAGACCTATTGGGGTTTGTTAAGTTTTTTCTTATTAGGACTTTCCGCCTTTCGGCAGAAGTCCTATTTGTTTGGTTATGTTTTTTTTATTCTCTCTTATTCTTTTTTTCCTTCCTAACTAAACGCTTGATTTTCTATGTTGCAATAAACCAAGGATGATGAAATTTTTATGGCTTAATATTCACGTGAGAAATTTTGATTTCTATGATTTTCCATATGTCTAATGACGTCATATGCACGTCACATTGAAATATGCTACAAGAAGTTTGACGATGTGGGACTACAGCCCATTGTTTATGAACCCGATTTTCATCAAATTTTCACAGATTGTGTATATTACGTTCCTAGTTGTGCATCCCGGGTCCGATTTTCAAAATTCGAAAAGTCCATTGTTCTATAGCGAATCCAAGATTCGAACCAAGGTCGTAATTTTTTTAAATGCTTATAAAATCTGCCCCTATTTAAGATAGAAAGTTAATATTAAGTCAGTATATAGGTCTCTGGAAGTCTTAACGATTTTATTAAAATTAACGTCTATGACGTCACGTGACGTCATTAATGTTTAATGTTTTTTCTAATTTTACTGGATTATTTCTTTATGTTGAAAATTTTCGAAGGGGAATAAAAACTTTTAAATGACACAGGCTTCAGATGCTGAAATTTCGATTTTTTTCGTAACTAAAGGCTTATTTTTCGCGGAATATAATGTAAAATTTTTCAGCATGAACTTTGAAATACTACCAGAGGGAGTCATTACATGAAACTTCATCCCCCTGTTTTTTACATTAACAGAGGTTGCAGAAAGTCCTATCATTCGTTTAGACAAAACTCTAGTTATCATTATTTTACTTTTTTCTTCCTTTTGAGGGGTTTAAATTAAAAAAGGTTGCCGATGAGCTAGTACCCTGAAATTTTAACAGTAGGTACATGACTTTGGCCTTTAGATCTTCATATTTTTTTTTTTCATGTTTACGTCACTGACGCCCCGGGTAAAAAAGCACAAAAGCTTGACGGGGGGCTCAAAAGTCGTAAGTCAAACCGTTTATTGATTTTTTACAGAATGAAAATTTTTAAATTTTTTTCAGGTTTAAAAACATTTTGCAATTTTTTAAAAAAAAAAAGGGAAACTATGGGGAACCAATTTTCGAATTTTTGGGCCAAAAAAAAAAAAAATTGAAGTATTCAAGCACTCAAAAAGCAGAAACAAAAAAAATTTTGGCAGAAATGTGCCCATTTTTTCTTTCCGCTCTGAAAGACCGGTCGTAAAACGTAAAATGACCCCAATTTACCCCCGGGTTCAAATTTTTACCAAAATTTTAAAGGTTTTTTGACGGGGGAAAACAAAGTTTTTTTACCGTTTGCTAAAATTTTCACTAAGGGCAACATACCTTTATTTATCATCACTTCCCTTCCGGGGAAAAAACAAAAGGGCAAGGTCACATATCAATTATCGTTTTTTTTTTGGGTTTTTAAAATTTTCAAAAAAGAAAAATTTTTTATCGAGACACAGCTAAAATTTGTAGTGCCTTTTAAAATTTTTTAGATTAAAATTTTATTGAAGTTTGGGGGTTTTAACAATTTTTTTTTTTTCAAAAAAACAAAATGTTTTCAACCCTAAGGCACTTTCTACTTAAAACTAGATAATTTTTGATTTTTTTTTAAAAAGAATATAAAAAAATTTTTTTAATCAATGCCCAGCGTTCTTTTGGTTTTTTTAAATTTTTAAAAATTGGGCCAAAAAAATTAAATTTAATTTTTTTGGAAAAAAAAAAAAATATAACAAATTTTTTCCCCATTGGGGTTTCCCATGCTCCCGGTTTAAAGCCCGTAGTAAAAAGGTTTTTTAAAAAACAACAATTTTAAAACAAGGGGGAAATTTTGAAAAATAAAAAAACCCTTTTTAAAAGTCCAAATTTTTTTAAAATTTTGGGGGTTAAAAAGGAAGTCATGAAAACAAAAATCAGTAAAAACGTTTTTCATGCCCCCCAAAACCGATCATTGTTTTCCCTTTTTTTTGAAAAACAATGATTTTTTTTAAAAAAAAAAAACTTTTTTTTTTTTTTGAAAAAGGGAAGATTTTAAAAAGATGGGGGCCAAAAATTAAAAATTTTTTCCAAAAGGGAAAAAATAGACAAACATCTTTTTTTTCATTTTTGCCTTTTTTTTAAAAATAATTTTATATCTCAACCCGTAATAGAAAAGTTAAAAAATGAAACACGTGAAGTATTGGAAATTTAAAAGGCCTTTCAAAAGGTACCTTGGTTTAAATTGGGAAAGGGATATCCTATAAGAATTGTGAAATTAAGAATTATTTAAAACCGTCTTTCATCATTTCTGAAATTTAGTCCCTTTATTTGTTGTTTTTTTTTTCTAAGAAACTATTTTTTTTTGAAGTAACATAAAGAAATATTATTAGGTGGAAATTTGGGTTCTAATGGATGAAGTTTTTAAATGTTTGGGGACCATTACTTAAAATTTGTCGAAGGCAATAATAGACATGAACATCGTTTTGCCTTTTTTTTTGCCGTTTCTTTGAAAAAAATTTTCATTCTTAGTGCACAAACAGAAAATTTAAAAAGAAACCGTAAAATGTTGGAAATAAAAAGGCCCTTCTTTTAAGCCACCTGAGCCTTGTGCCGGCTGACTTTTTGATCCCCTTTTGCCCGTCGTACCGTCAGTCGCCCCGTCGTCAAAAATTGCTTTGAACACTCTAGAGGCCACTTTTTTTGGCCCAATCTTCATGAAATTTGGTCAGGTTTTTGCTACATTATATCTCGGAGATTCGAAATTGGGTCAGGGGTCAAAAATAGGTTACTGGTAAAATCTTAAAAAACATTGTGAACACTCTAAGGCCAAAATTTTCCCCAATCTTCATGAAATTTGGGTCGGTTGTTTGTGTACTGATATCTCGGATGAGTTCAAAATTTGGGTCATGTGGGGCAAAATGGTCAAAAACTCAAATTTAAAAAAACTTTGTGAACACTCTACAGGGGCCACAGTTTTGGCAATAATACTGAAAATTTAAAATTTTCTTGGTAAATTGAATTTTTGTTTGAAAAAAAATTTTTTTTAAAACATAAATTTAAAATTTTTTTTTTTCCGGGAAAAGTTTAAAATTGGTCTGGGGGTCAAAATCTGGGCCAGGTAAAAATTTAAAAAAATTTTGTAACACTCAACCCCACAGTTTAAACCCCAATTTTCATGAAATTTGGAAAGGAATTTTTTGTCACATGTATCTCGGAGAGTTTGAAATTGGGGATCATGGGGGGCCCAAAAACTAGGTCCCGGGTAAAACTTAGAAAAATTTGTGAACATTTAGAGGCCACATTTTAAACCCCAAATTTTCATGAATTTGGGTCGGAGTTTGTCTACTGATATCTCGAATGATTTAAAATTGGGGGTCATTGGGGTCAAAAAATAGGTCACCAGTCAAATCTTAGAAAAACCCTTTTGAACACTCAGAGGCCACTTTTTTTAACCCCAATTTTTCATGAAACTTGTCAGGATGTTTGTCTACAAAATATTGGGAAGATTTCAAAATTGGGTCATGTGGGGTAAAAAACTGGGTCACTGTCAAAAATTTGGGAAAAACCCCTTGTGAACCCTCTCGGCCACATTTTTTGACCCAAAAAATAAATTTTGGTCGGGATGTTTGTCTACAGATATTAGAGATTCAAAATTGGGGTTTACAGGGGGTCAAAAATATCCCCGGGGAAATTTTTAGAAAAACCTTCAAACACTCTGGGCCCCACAGTTTTAACCCAATCTTCATGAAACTTGGTAAGGATGTTGCTACATGATATCTTGCAGATTTAAAAATTTGGGGTCACGGGGGTAAAAAAACTGGGGTCACCAGGTCAAATCTAAGAAAAACCGTGTGAACTCTGGGGCCACAGTTTTAGCCCAATTTAAATAGGTTGGTCGGGTTGTCTAATTGATATATTGATGATTTTTAAAAATGAGTCACATGAGACAAAAACTAGTCACCAGGTCAAATTTTTAAAATACTTGTGAAACTTAAGGCCTACTTTTTTTCCCATCTTCATTTAATTTATATAATGATACTGCATGAATTCCCGTTGGTTAAAAATTCAGGTAGGATCAATATGAGGTCACTTACAAATGTTAGAAAAACAATTTTAATCCAAATTTTTTTTTATTTTTTTTTTTTCATTTTCCCTTAACGCCATCTTACTCACGTAGCGACACGGGCCATTTTGCCCCCTTTTTTTTAAAATTTGGACATCATAAAAGGGAAGAAAGATGGGGAAAATAAAATTATTTAACCGCATTTTCTGTTTTTTTCTAAAAAACTATTAATTCTAAGCTCACCGAGCACAGTCCTCAAGTGACTAAAGAATCGAAAAACCCCTTTTCCGTCCGCCCTCGTCCACAATTATTTTTTTGCACTTAGCTCTTCATTTCTAAAGCAACCTAAAACTTTGTGAAAATGTTTATTCCCATAAAATCTGGGAAAATTTCTTTATGTTATATGGGCCAAAAAGGGTCATGAGTTATGCCCCTTTAATTAAAAAATGCAGTTTAATTTTGTTTGCACCCCAGCAATTCTTAAAATCATCTTCAAACTCTAGACAATGTTTTAGCCATATTCTTTTGGAAATTCTTTTTGGGCTTTATTGTCAATTTAAAGTCAGGGTTATCCCCCTTTTTGTATAGGAAAATGTAATATTTCATTTTATTAAAACTCTGCATCTTTATTTCTGAAGTAATCACTTAAACTTTTGTCAAATTTTTTGCCAATTCTTTCTGCCAAGTTTGATAATATCATCTGCCCCCTTAGGCCAGGGGTTACGCCCCTTTGATGTTTTAAAATTTTTGGTTTTAAGCCCTATTTTTGAGTCGTTTTCTTCAAATTTCGACAAAACCCTTTTCTTCGTGATTATAAAAAATCTGTGGGTTTTTCTTCAGTAAAAACTATGCTATAATTTGTAAATTTACAGGGAATGAAAGCATTTTTCAAAAATTGAGTCTTTAGGGCCCCTTGGCCCCTTTTTGAAAATATCTCAAGAACAAATTTTTATCATGATGCAATGCGGGTTTTTAAGCTATGCAGACTTTAATGACCATCATTAATTTTAAGTTTTTTCTCGAATGGTAGTAGTTGCATGATATCTTTTTGCCATTTTTGTCTTTTTGGGGGGGGGAATAACTTTATATATAGGTTTAAACATAAATAAGACATGTTTGAATTCGAAACCTTTTTAACGGTACCTGGGTTTTAAAAAACGGAATAAATAAAGAAAGTTCATGAAAGTAAGAATTTCTGGAGAAAATAAAACCTTGTGCTTTTGCAGTTGATCCAACAATTATTCTAAATTTTTTCTGTTTTAAATTAAAAGGTAAAAGTGAAACGTAATTTTTTTAATGCCTGTGTCCCCTTTAAATTTAACAAAAACTTCAATGAAAATATGAAAATGAATATTTCGTTGAAAAGGGGGCCGAAAACCTTTTTTGCATGTTAAAAAAGGGGCTAGTGATACTTCTTCCCAGAACACGAAGATTTAGTATTATTGTAGTTATCTTAAAAAGGTTCTGGAATAATTTTCATTTTAAAAATTTAAAGAAAAAAAGTCACATATTCCCTTTTTAAGCAAGATTTAAAATTTAAAAAAGTTTTTAGACTCACAGATTTTCCCCGCTATTTTTTTATTTTGCACTCTCGCGTCAATTTGGGGCGGTTTTTCTTCAATTTTTTAAGATGGTGTATTTCGAAAACAAATAAGATGATCATGTTTAAAATTGTTTGCGTGCAAAAGCCCTTTCTTTTGTCAGAACAAAAGAAGTCTAGTTTCTTTTTTTTTTTTCTTCCTCTTGTATTTGTGTTAATTTTGAGTGTTTCCAAGGCCCAAAACAATTTAAAATTTTATCATATTTTCAAACCATGGGCTTTCAAGCAATAATTTTTATTTATATGACGTCAATAAAGTCAGATTGACGTCAGGTGAAAAAATTTTTAAACCCGGGCACAGACTTATTTCTTTTGGCCGATTTTTTATCAAAATTCACGAATTGTATGTTGCTTTATTTTGCATCCGGTGTCCCTTTTTTTAAAATTCGAAAAGACAATGGTTCATGGCGAGTCAAAGATTCAACCCTTGACGCAAATTTCAAATGGTATAAAAACGCTTAAGATGGCTAGAAAACTCTTTTGAATATAATAAGTCTTAAATTTCTATAGATAAGAGAGAATGAACTTTATATGACGTAAAAATGACTTGAGTTGAAAAAAAAATTTCTTATTATTAGTTTTAAATTCATTTTTGAAAACGCCCGAGCACCTTTAAAAAACCAAAAGCTTTTTTCAGATGAACATTTTGCATTTTTAAATTTTTTTTTTTTGCGTTTTGAGTGTCTTTTAGTCAAACTTGACGTCTCTCAAAATGTTTGTACCGGCCCACAGTCATGAATTTGGACCGATTTTCATCAAAATTCACAGAAAGTGTAGTTATCCTGTTTGCTCCCTTCCGTTTTTTCCAAAATTTGATGGGGAAAGATTTTATGGCGAATCCAGTTCGAACTTTTTCGTCAAATTTCAAATGCGTTTAAAAAACGTTTCCAGATGGCTAGAAAGCTTAAAATTTTTTCAGTTATAAAATCTCTAAATGTCATAACATTCTGTGATAATTACGTCAAATTTCGTCTATGACGTCATAAGGTCAAAAAAATTTTTGATATCTACGCTTTTTTTAAATATTTGTAAAGTTTTTCAGGACCATTAAAATTTAATGGCCTTACAAATCCACTCTTTTTAAAGCAAGGTTTCAATTAATGTGACTCATATAAAGTCAGATTTGACGTCAAGCCCCAAAAGTTTTTTTGCTAAACGCCTTATTTTTGGACCGATTACATCAAAAATTTTACAAAGGGATATGTGATGCCAGTTGCGTTTCCGGGGTTCCGTTTTTTTCCCAAATTTAAAAAAGGCAATGATTCTGTGGCGAATCCAAATTTGAACCATTGACGTAAAAATTCAAAAAGTATAAAAAACGTTTAGAAACTTGAAAAGCTTAATTTTACATATTATAATCTCTAAGTGTCATATAAAATTTTTTGATAAAAAAAACGTCATTTTTATCATATGACGTCAAAAGGCAAAAAAAAATTTCTGATAACTACGCATTAATTTTTTTTATTTCTAAGGTCCCCAGGGGGGATTCACATTTTTTTGCATATATTTTAAAGGGAATGAAGATTTCATTTTATTGATTTTCTTATGTTTATGACATCATATGAAAATCAAATTGCGTTTCTACAAAGTTTTCACGCGGCACGACATTTTTTTTTGGACGGGTTTTCTCAAAATTTTACATAATGTGTATTAACGCCCCTTTAAACCGGTGTCCCTTTTTTTAAAAATTCGTAAAGGCAAAGGGTTTATGGCTAATCCAAAATTAGAGGCATTGACGTCAAATTTTTGTATGGGTCTCAATTCATTATATTCAGAGAAGATGAAGTCTTTATGCTCATGTGAATCTTTAAGGCCAAAGTTATTTTTTTTTGCTAAAGTTAAAGGGTTTTTTGCCTGAAGGCCTTTTTTTTTTTGTTTGATTTGCTAAATTCTTATTGAAGGTGTGATTTGATCCTGGGGAAAAATGCCATTTCCTTTTTTGATAAAAAGTTAATTTAAATCATTGTTTATATTTTAAAAAGCTCTAAAGTGAACCGTTATGTGACAATCGAATTATAAGCATTTACATAAATTTGTTTTGTTACATAGATTGTAAAAAAAGGGCAAGTTAAATGAAATAAAAAACACACACCACACAAAAAAAACAATTTTTTTCATAATTTTTTCCATCCCTCTAATTTAATCGGTGTTTTTCAAATTTTATGGAGTTATGGCCTACAAAAAAAATGTTAAAAGTAGAAATTTGTATCCTTTTATTTTTCTTCGCTTTTGTGTTTGAAAAATGTAGCAAAAAAAGGCCCTTCATTCGTATCAACAAATAAAATCTCGTTATTGGGCTTTCTCCCTCAAGCAGAAAGTATTGGGTTTTTGTTTGTTTTTTCTTCTTTTCTTATTTTTTTATTATTGGGCTTTCTCCCTCAAGAGAAAGCCTATTGGGTTTGTTTGTTTTTATTATTATTATTCTCTTTTTTCTTCCTTTTGAGTTCAAATTTAAAAAGGTTGCCATGAGCTAGCAGCATGAAATTTTAACAGTATGCCAATAACTTTGGCGCTTTTGATTTCATTTTTTTTTCTTCATGTAGTCACTACGTCAGGGCTAAAAAATAAAAAAGTTTAAAACGCCTCCACCCGTATTCTTTCGATTTATTGTTTTTTTACAGAATGTTTATATTAAGTTCTTGTTGTGCAGGATTATAAAATTTTTGCAATATTTGAAATCAAGGATCTAGGGAACAAAGTTTGAATTTGGACCAAAAAATGTTTGAAGTTTTACAAAGCACTCGATAAGTTTTGAAACATGAATTTGGACAAATATGTGCCTAGTTTTTTTTCCCGCTCTGAGAAAGACTGCGTGTTAAAGTAAAATGACGTCTGACGCCGTATCAAAATTTTTATCTAAATACAGTCGGAAATCGTTATGTCGACTTGTTTATGTCGTTTTTTTCCTATGTCGATTTTTTTGAAAAGTCCGTTTTTTTTTTCTTTATTAATTTTTAATTTTAATTATATTCGTTTTTCTTATCTCGTTTTTTCGCTATCCGTTTTTTTTTTACTGTCCGCAGTTGTATTTCACACCTTATTTCTAATTTCTTATGTCAAAGTTCGGGGCAGTTTGCGAGGTGCGAATATCCCTGTGGGTCTGCTCCGCATAATCATTCCGTTTTGATAAAGGTCTTCTATTAATTCAAATTTAGCGTAAAGTTGATTAGTTTGAGGTTTTTCTTTAAAAACCATGAGTGAACCCTTTCAAAGCTAACAGTCTTATATATTTCACGTCACTGCTCTTCGACATATTTCCAACATGGCTACTCTGAAGAAACAATCCTAATGTCGGACTTTACCCCCGGCTGAAAGAAAATTGGGGAAAAGGGACCCGGTAACGGGGGGATACTAGTCAGCCGCTTTTTGGTAAAGGCCCAAAGAAAAATTGTCCGAAAAAAGTTTTATGGACAAGTATAAAGAAATTCAGGCGTTGAAGTGGGACGAAATCGAAAAAAACGATTGCAGCGACTTCGGCTTTCCCCCCTAACACTTTGTAACAGGGTTGAAAAAAAAAAGGGGAAATTAGGCAAAATTTTTTGCAGGGGACATCGAACGGAAAAAAAAAAAGGCCGAACTGAAAAAATTTCCGGAAACGAAACTGCTCTCTTGCAGGGTTTTTTTCTTTAGACTTTTATTATCGAATTTTTTTATCTCGATTTTTTTGCGAGGCCCGGGGAAAAAATTCGACATAAGAGTGCGACTGTTTTTTTTTTGCATGGAAGACAAATTTTTTGACCGTTTTGCATAAAATTTTCATAAGGTGCAACATGTCTTATTGTCATCAGTCCTTCCTTTCCGGATCTAGCTAAGGTCAAGGTCAATGTCAATTATCGTTTTTTTTCTTTGCCTTAAAATCTCAAAAAAAAAATTATTTTATCGGACACTATGCGTATAATTTTTGGGGCTTTGAAAGGCCCTTTTAGTAATATATAGTTATTGAAGTGGGGTTGAATCATTGAGTTTTTTCAAAAAACAAAAGTGTTGCAACAAAAGCGCACTTTACTATTTATATCTCGAAAATTATGTTTTTTTTTAATAAGAGTATAAATATAATTTGTAGATCAATGCCCGGTCGTTCTTTGTGTTTTTAAAATTTTAAAGTTTGCCCCCTTTTATTCTTTAAAGTTTTAAAAAAAAACAAAACGTTAAAACATTTTTACCCCCGATTTTTGCCTTTTCCCAAAGGTTTAAACGCCCGTAGCTACAAGTGTTTAAAGAAATAAATTATGAGGGGGAAAATTTTGGGAAAATCAGAAGCCTTTCTAACGGTACCTTTGTTTTTAAAATTGGACTTGTTAAGGAATTTTCTGAAAAACTAAGAATTCAGTAAAACCGTTCTTTCATGCACTCCCGCGTAAGTCCCGTCACTTGTTCCTTTTTTTTCTTTTGAAACTAAGTTTTTTTAAAAAAAAACATAAATTTTTTTTTTTTTTTTTTTAAAAGAGTTGTGGTTTAAATGAATGCAATTTTATGATCGGCCATAAATTTAAAGTTATTTGTCGAAAGGCAATAATAGAATGAACTTTTTTTTGCCGTTTTTTGCCGTTTTTTTTTAAAAAAAACTTTCTTATTCGGGCCCCGATAGAAAAGTTGAAACATGAAAACACGTGAAATGTTGGAAATTTTGGGCCCTTTCTAATGGCACCTTGCGCTTGAAAATTGGAAACATCGGTATCTATAAGGAAGTTGTGAGAAATAGAATTCATTTAACCGTTTTTCATGCATTTCTGCAGTTAGCCCCACTTTGATTGTTTTTTTTTTAAGAAACTATTAATTTTAAAAAATTCATAAAAAACGTTTTTTGCGTTTGCATGCGGTTTATGTATGCAGTTTTAATGTCGGCCTTTTAATTTAGTTTTTTGCGAAGGGAAAAATGACTTGTCAGTTTTGCCGCTTTTTTTTGCCGTTTCTTGAAAAAATAACATTCTATATCTTGAGACGTAACAGAAAAGTTAAAAATATGAAACCGTAAAAGTTGGAAAAAATTAAAAAGGGCCCTTTTTTTTTAGCTACCTGAGATTGTGCTCGGGAGCTTTTCTGTGCCTTTTGCCCCGTCGGCGTCGTGCGTCGTCAGTCGTCCGTCGTCAACAATTGCTTGTGAACATTGGGGCCCAAAGTTTTGCCCCAATCTTTGAAACTTGGTAGGATGTTTGTCTACATGATATCTCGGAAGAGTTCGAAATTGGGTCGGGGAGTCAAAAAATAGGTTATAGGTCAAAATCTTAAAAAAAAACTTTGTGAACACTCTAGGGCCACAGCTTTGGGCCCAATCTTATGAATTGGTCAGGATGTTTGTCTAATGAATCTCGGACGAGTAGGGAAATTGGATCATAGGGGTCAAAAAAGGCACGGGTTTTAAAATCTTAAAAAAACTTTTGAACACTTACGGCCAAAATTTTAGGCCAATCTTCATAAAAAACTTGATCAAAATGATTGTCTACATATATCTCAGATAATTTCGAAATTGGGTATTGGGGTTAAAAAACAGGTCGCCAGGTAAAATTTAGTAAACCTTGTGAACATCTTGGGCCCACAGTTTTGGCCCAATCTTCATGAAACGGGGTCGGATGTTTTTTTTCATAATATTTTGGATGAGTTTAAAATTGGGTCAGGGGGGTTTAAAAAACTAGGTCCCCAACTCAAATTTTAAAAACTTTGACAATCTGGGCCACGTTTTAACCCAAATGTCAAAAAGTTGGTCAGTGTTTGCTTATAATATCTCGGTGAGTTCGAAATTGGGTCTGTGGGAAAAAAAATAGGGCACCAGGTAAAATCTGAGAAAAATTTTGTGCCCACTCTAGAGGCCCAGTTTAAACCCAATTTTCCCTTATTTTGGTCAGGTGTCTGTCTAAAAAATATCTCGGGATTTCAAAAATTGGGGTTGTGGGGTAAAAAAATAGGTCGCAGGTCAAATTTTAAAAAAAAACATTTTGAACACCTGAGGTCACATTTTTTTTCCCAATCTTCAAAAATTTGGTCGGGATGTTTGTTACATGATATCTCGGTTCAAAAAATTGGGGGTCTGGGGGGTCAAAAAATAGGCCCTGTTAAAAATTAAAAAAAAAAATGTGAACAGTCTAAAGGCCACGTTTTGGCCAATCTTTATAAAATTTGATCGGATGTTTGTTTCATGATACTAGATGAGTTCAAAAATTTTTTTATGGGTCAAAAACTGGTACCGGGGGAAAATTTAAAAAAACATTGCAAACCCCTTAGGGCCACGTTTTTAGCCCAATCTCATAAAAAAATGATCGGGTGTTTGTCTAAAAAACTATGATAGTTCGAAAATGGGTAATGGGGGGGTAAAAAATAGGTCCAATTAAAAATCTTATCAAAACCTTTGTGACACTCTACGGGCCCACAGTTTTGGCCCAATCTTCTAAATTTTGTCAGGATGTTTGTTTTAAAAAAATTTTTGGGGATGAGTTTAAAATTTGGGTCTGTGGGGTAAAAACAGGTCCCCAACTAAAAATTTTAAAAAAAACTTCTAAACAATCTAGGGGCCCACGTTTTAACCCAATCGTCATAAAAGTTGGTCAGGATTTTGGAATTAATATCTCGGATGATTTTCGAATTGGGTCACGTGGGATAAAGGTACCAGGTCAAATCTAAAAAAAAACCTTGTGAACTTTAGGGGCCCGTTTTTTGCCCAATTTCAAAAGATTTGGTCAGGTGTTTGTCTAAAATTTTTTAAAATGGATGAGTTCGAAAAGGTCACATGAGAACAAAAACTAGGTCCCCAGGTCAAATCTTAGAAAAAAAACTTTTGAATACTCTAGAGGCTACATTTTTTTCCCGTCTAAATTAAATTGGTATTTGGTCAGGAGTTATGCCCCTTTTAATTTAAAAAAAAATAGATTTACATTGTATTGTCACTTTAAAATTAAATTATAACTGAAAAAAAGAAAAATTTTTCCCTTTTGAATGCAAAGACTTTAAAAATTTAAATTTTTTTATATGACATCACAGATTTCTTGCTATTTATTTATGTTTGCACTCTAAGTATCAATTTGTGACGGATTTCTTCAATTTTGAAGTGGGTATTAAAAAAACTCAATAAGTATGATCAGGTTTTAATGGTTTGCAGGGAGAAAAACCCTTTTTTTTGTCCAGAACAAAAGAAGTCTAGTTATTAGGATTTTGCCTTTCGGGGAAAGTCCCTTTTTGGGGTTGGGGTTTGTTTTTTTTTAGGGCTTTCTGCTTTCCGCGAAAGCCCATTTGGGTTTTTTCTGTCTTTTATTAGGGCTTTCTGCTTTTCCCCAGGGAAAGACCCTTTTTTTTGTTCTGTCTTTTTTAGGCTTTCTGCCTAAGCAAAAAAAGTCCTTGGGTTTGTTTGTTTTTATTATTTTTATTCTTTTCTTCTTTCCCAACAAAAGCTTATTTTTTTCTGTTGCAAAAGTCCTAGGACGATAAAATTTTTAGGGCTTTTAGCCCGTGGGAAATTTTGATTTCAGATTTTCGCCCCTTGGAGTCAATGACGTCACAGCTAAAAAGTGAAAATTTGGGGTTCGGCTCTACGCCTCTTTATGGTCGGATTTTCTTCAAATTTTCCAGATGGTACATCTTGAATCAAAGGTGTGCTTCCCGCGCTAACCCAAATTCCGAAAGACCGAAGTTCTGTGGTAAATAAGATTCGAAACATGGCCGAAAATTTCATTTTAGGATAAAAAAGGGTTTAGGATGAGATGAAGTTTTAAATTAACGTTTTCAGTTCGCAGAATTTCTTTTTAAAAAATTTTGGGAAAAAGAAAAAATTTTTGAGTATTTTCGTCTAAAAAAAAATTTTTTTTTTTTTTCTTTTTGGGCAATGATTTTTTACTGATGGTTGTTCAGAATAATGAAAATTTCAGAAAAGGGTTTTAAAGTAAAATATAGATTTTGAAAAAAAAGCATCTGCAGCACCCATGACGCAATGCGTCCCCCGTAAAATAGTGAAAAAGGGGTTCGGGGCTCTACAGCTGTTTTATGGTCGGTTTTTTTCAAAAATTTTTCCGATGGTTTGAATCAAAGGTGGCATTCCCGGCTTTCCGAAAATTCCCCCAAAAAAAACCCCCGTTCTGTGGGTGAAATAAAGATAGAATGGGGCCCAAAATTTCTTTTACGATTTTAAAAAAACTTAGGTGAGATAGAAAATTTAAAATTACACGTTTGCAGTTCTTTCAGGAAATTTCCAAATTTTAAATTTTTAGTCGTGAGGTTTTATGACTAGTACGTATAAGCTTTTTTTTTTTATTTTTTTGGGGGAAAAAATTTTGGGGGGGTGCCGTTGTTTTTTAAAAAAAGAAAAAAATTTTGAGTTATGAAAGGAAAAATATGCCTTTTTAAGAAAAACTTTCAGGGACCTATGACGTATGTGATGTCAGAGCTAAAAAAAGGTGAAAAAAGGGGTTTTGCGATTACAGCCGCTTTTTTTGGGTTTGGGTTTTCTTCAAAATTTTTAAGTGGTAAAAATTTTTAAACAAAAGGGGGGGCTTTTTCCCGTCAGCTAAGAAATTTTAAAAACCAAAAAAATTTTTTGGGGAAAAAGACGAAAAATAGGACCCAAAATTTCTTTTAGGTAAAGGCTTCGGGGTTTTGGGTTAAAAAAAAGAAAAATTTCACCCGTTTGCGTTCTGCAGATTTTAAAAAAATTTTTTTGGGCGTGATGTCTTTTGACGTATGTGACGTTAAAACTAATTCTTAATTTTTATTTTTTTTGGGAATGATTTCGATTTTGCCCGTTGTTCAGGGAAAAAAGAAAATTTCGGTTATGAAAAAAAAAAAAAAGCGCTTTTTAACAAAAACCTCGTCGCAACCCCCGAGTCAATGATTCAAGAAAAAATATTTAAAAAATGTTGTTTTTGCTCTTTCAGTCGCCTTTTGGTCGGATTTTCTTCAAAAAATTTTTTTAAAATTTTGGGGGATCTTTAAAAATTTGGGGTGCATATCCTGTAGCTTTCCCAAATTCCCAAAAACCCAAGTTTGTGGCTGGAAAAAAAATTCGAAAAAAAGGACCGAAAAATTTTTTTTAGGATTTTGAGGCTTCAGGTGGATGAAAAATTGAAACTTAAAAAAAATTTCGTTTTTCGAAAAATTTTAATTGTTTTGGGTAATGGTTTGCGTCATTTTGCGTCAGGGCTAATCTTTGTTCTAAACTTTTCATTAATTTTGGAATTTTTAAGGCAAATTTTTTTACATGAAAATTTTTAAACTCCAGGGTGGTCATTACTGAAAATTTTTTCCTGTTTTTGCTTTTAACCCCCGCTTGCAGAAAGCCCCTTTATTTTTTTCACGAAAAACATTTTTATTTTTTTTTTTTTTTCCCAAACCCCTTTTTTATGTTGTTTTTTATCAATTTGTGAAGGCTAGGGCAAAAAAAATTTTTTTCAAAAACCCAAAGCAAAAAAAATTTTTGGAAAAATTTTTTAATTTTTTCTTCACATGCTCCATGAGTCAAAAAATTTAAAAAAGCTCCCAAAAGTTTGTACGCGTGTACACCCCTAAATTTAGGGATGGTTGTAATAGAATTTTCACAAAAATTTATTTTTAAGACCTATTTGCGGATTTTTGGGTTTTTCCAAAATTAAAAAGAACAAGGGTTCTATGGGAATCCAAGTTCGACCAAGGACGTCAAATTTCAAATCCTTTTTTAAAAACGTTTTTAGTTTAGATAAAAAATTGATATTTGGCGGGTTTTTCCCTTTCCCGTTTTTCCCCTTTTTTTTTTTTAAAGGATAAAACGTCTTTTTGCGTCATTAAAGTCATAAAAATTTTTATAAATTTTTTCCCATTACTGATGTCAATTTACTCTTTTTGAAAGGGTTTCTGGGACAATAAAAATTTTAAATTTTTCCTTGTAGGAAATTTCATTAAAATTTTAAATTCAATTTTTTAAAATTTTTTTATTTGAGCACGGGCCGTCAAACAAAAAAATAGCTACCAAAGTTTTTACGCGCTGTACACCCGGTTTTAGGGGGCGGTTTTGGAGGGAAAATTTTTCCCGAAGTTATATATTCGACCCATTGTGCTTTTTTTTTGGGGGTTTTCCAAGTTTAAAAAGAAAAAAATTTTTATGGGCGAATCCAAGATTCAAACCAAGGACGCCCAAATTTTAAAAATAGGGATAAAATCGTTTTAGATGGAGATGAAAGTTGATATTTGGCGAGCTTTTTACGCTCTTTGTTTCCTTTGATTTTGAAAAGATGAAGTCATATGACGTCATATGACGTCATAAAGTTGTAAAAAAAATTTCCCGATTTTTTTGATGTCAATTTTACTCATGTTGCAAAGCTTCATAGATAAGGGAAATTTAAATGTTTTTTTTCTTTAATCGGGAAAAATTTGATTCAATGTTTAAATTTTCATATGACGTCACATGACGTCAGAACTATAATAACTATTTAAAAGTTTGTCCGCTTGTACAGCCGTCATTTATTGATAGATTGGGGGGGAAAATTTTCACAAAGTTATATATTATGACCTCATTGTGCGGGATTATTTTGGTTTTGCCAAGATTCGAAAGAAAAAAAGGTTTCTTTGGGAAACCCAAAGATTGAAACAAGGAACTTTAAAAATTTTAAATAGTTTTAAATCGTTTTGATGAGATAGAAATTTGATTTTTTGGCGAGCTTATACGTTCTGGTGTCCTTTGCATTTTGTAAAGATGAATTTCATATGCGTCATATGACGTCATAAAAATTTTTAGATTTTTTCCCGTTTCCTAAATGTAAAATTTATCATGTTGAAAAGGGTTCATAGACAATGAAAAATTTAATGTCCTAGTAGGTAATCTTGAACATTAAGTTTTAAATTTTTTTTAAAATTTTCATATGACGTCACATGACTCAAAATTTAAAAAAGGTACCAAAGTTCATCCGCGCTGTACAGCCGTCATTTATGGAGGTTTGGGCATGGAATTTTCACAGAAGTTATTTATTTACGATTTCATTGTGCGGAATATATAGGTTTGCCAAAATTCGAAAAAAACCGGGTTTGTCTGGTTTGCAGTGCAAAACCCTATTTTTTGTTCAAAAAAAGAAGTCTAGTTTTTTTTTCTTCCTCTTATTTTTGTTTTAAATTTCGAGGTGTTGCCATTGACTCAGAAAAATGAAAATTTTATGGCATATATTTCAAACCCTGAAACTTTCGGATCAAGGAATTTCATATTCATATGGGGTCACCCTAACGTCAGATTCGAGTCAGGTGAAAAAATTTGTAGCGGTCTAAAAACCATTGTTTTTGAACCGATTTTTTAAAAATTTTTACAGTTTTTGTTTTATTAAGTTCTAGTTGTGCATTTCCCGGGGTCCGTTTTTCCCAAAAATTTGAAAAGCCCCAAAGGGTTTTATAGCATTCCAAAATTCGAACCAAGGTTTGTAAATCTTTAAAAAGTTATAAAATTTGTCTTTTTTGAGATAGAAAGTTGATATTTAGTCAGTATATAGGTCTCTGGGAAATTTTAAACATTTTGTGAAAATAAATGTAAAATGCGTCAAGTGACGTCATTATATGATAATTTTATTTCTTTATTAAAAAAGAATATTTGTATATGTTGAAATTGTCGAAGGGCAATGAAAATTTAATGACACATGCTTCAAACGCTAAAAATTTTTATTTCTCTGATTTTATATGCCTCTGAGTTTATATGACGTACACTTGAAATATGCAACAAAAGTTTGTACGCGGTTTTACAGCCATTGTTTATGAACGAATTTTATCAAATTTTTTACAGAATGTGTTTATTAAGTTTTGTTTTGCATCCCGGGGTCCTTTTTTTTAAAATTCGAAAAGTCCAAGGTTTATAGCGATTCAAAGATTCGAAACCCAAAAACGTAAATTTTTAAAATTTTTATAAAATCGGTCCTAATTTTAGATAGAAAGATGAAAATTGGGTCAGTATTTAGGTCTCTTTAGAGTCTTAGAAATTTGTGAAAAAAAATGTCATCTGAAGTCACGTGACGTCATTATATGATAAAGAATTTCTAATATTAACAAGGGGTATTTCTATTTGTTGGAATTTTCGAAGGGCAATGAAAATTTAATGCCCCCATGCTTTAGATGGGTTTAAATTTCGATTTCAATGATTTTCAGAACCCCATGAGTCACATGACGTCCCGATTTGAAATTTTACTACGAAAATTTTTACAAGGTCCAGAGCCAATTTTTAAATTTTGGCCCCTTTTTTATCAAATTTTTACAGAATGTGTATATTACGTTCCTTTTTGTGTATACCGGTGTTGTTTCAAAAACGAAAAGTTCAAGCTCTATGGCGGATCCAAGATTCGAACCAAGGACGTCAAAATTTTTTAAAAAGCTTATAAAAACGGGGCAAAAATTTTCGAAGAAAGTTGAAAAATTTTTCAGTTAGTAGGTCTCTGGGTGTCTTAACAATTATGGAAAATAAACGTCATATGACGTCCGTGACGTCTTTTTTATTGTTATTTTTTTTCTTCCTAACTTAACGCTTTTTTAATATGTTGCAATGTCCTGGACGATAAAATTTTTTTGGGGTTTATTAGTCAGTGAGGAAATTTTGTTTTCAATGATTTTCGACCCTATAAGTCACATGGGGTCACAGCAAAAAAATAGTGAAAATGGTGTTCCGCTCTACAGCATCATTTACGGTCGGTTTTCTTAAAATTTTCACAGTTTGTACATCTTGAACTAAGGTGTGCTATCCTGTCAGCAAACAAAATTCAAAAGACCGAAGTTTGGGCTGAAAAAAGATTCGAACTGGCCCGAAAATTTATTTTAGGATTAAAGGCGTCAGGATGAATAGAAAGTTGAAATTACACAGTTTGCAGTATTGATAATTTTAATTTTTTGATCGTGACGTCATGGGGACGTAAAAGCATACTACTACTACTGTTATTTTTTTTTTCTTCGTAACTAAATGCTTATTTTTCGCGGGAAAATAAAGTCAATTGTTTGCTGAAAAGAAATATCCAAAAAAGAGTCATTACATGAAATTCTATCTCCTGCTTTTTTCATTAAACCGGGTTTCAGAAAATCCTATCATTCGTTTTGACGAAAAAGACATTAGTTTGGACTTTCTGCCCTTTCGGCAGAAAGTCCCATTGGGTTTTTTTGTTTTTTATTTGGGCTTTCTGCTTTTCGCAGAAAGACCCTTTTGGGGTTTTTTCTGTCTTTTATTATTATTATTCTTTTTTTCCAACCTTTTCTGTTGTTATTTCATTAAGTTGCTGAATGTCTGGCAAAGAAATTCTATCAAACAGACACCCGAAGCAATGGCATTTTTAAAATTTTTTTATCTTACTAGTAATGACGTCAGAACTAAAAATAGCTACCAAAGTTTGTACGCGTGTACAGCCCTCATTTTGGAGGATTGCATGGAATTTTCACAGAAGTTATATATTAAGACCATTGTGCAGGATTAATAGGTTTGCCAAGATTCGAAAGAACTAAGGGTTTATGGCGAACCCCTTCGAAAAGGACGTCAAAAATTTTAAAACCATTAAAATCGATTCTAGATGAATAGAAAGTTGATATTTTGGGGAGATTTTTGTCTCTGTGTTTCCTTTGCATTTTGTAAAGATGAACGTCATTGCGTCATCAAGTTGTATAGAATTCCGTTTCTTG
>CM037790.1:20034-39192 GCA_021229015.1 Solen grandis | reverse complement strand
TTTTTGTGAATGTTGAATTAAGTCCCCTGGGAAAGGGTTTGACGGTAGCTACGGGCGGAGACAAGAAAAGGGGTTTGAGAAAAAGGTTGGGGGCGGCCTAAAGACATGATCTGTGGATACCTGGCAAACCCCCCTTTCTTCCCAAAGTTGATTACCTTTGATAATATTAGAACCTAGAACAAAAAAGTCAGGAGAAGAAAAAGGGGTAAGAGCGATGCAGATGAGATCACGGGAGATTGATACGTAAAAAACTCAGACAGGAAGTTTTGGGGAAAATCTGGAAGTACGAAATACCTGCCGACGGGGATTCCCGCTGCCCCAATTTACCTTTGAACAAAAAAGGCCCCTGGTTTTTTCATTTACCCTTTCAACATCACAAAAACAGGAAAAAAAGCGGAGACATGACCGGTCCTCAGAGAGTTGGTTGACTGAATGGGGAAAGTAAAAGAAGGAACAGGTAGATAGGGGGGCACTAGGCCCAAGGTACCAAATTTTTTTTTTTTATGGTCCCGTGGTACCAAAAATTTTTTTTTTTTTTTTTGGTATTTTATGGTCCCAATCTTAAGTACCCAAATGTACTCAAAAGAATCATAGTACCAAAGGGTACCCCTTATATAAAACGATTTATTAAATTGTAAAAAATGAAAATTGAAAAAAGCCCTTTGGAATTGGGGGGTTGGGCCCCAAAAAGGGCCTTTTTTCTTTTTAAATTTGTGGTCCATACCCATTTGTACGCCCCTCACATATTGGGCTATACCAAACTTTGACAGCCCCCCAATGAAAATTTTCCTTCTCCATCCTGAAAGGAGAGAAAAATACCCGGGTTAATCCTTTGTCACCTTAAATTTTCGGGCGTCTCCCGATCCTGTATAGGGAGATGGAAAATCTTCAAAGGTAATGCAGGAAATTTTGGGAGATCCCCCTTTTTGTAAGATGATTTTTTAGTCATAACAAAAACTTGGCGTGAAAGGCTGGTCGCTCTCTCGTTCCTATAGCGGGGATTCGGGAACTTTTTTAGCAAGTCTGGGGGGAGCACGTGTGTGGGTCTCATGTTTCAATCATGAATAAAAATTAGGTATGTGCACTTTTTTTATAGTACCGGTTTGACCTACTTCTTGTGTTGGCGCACACCAAATCAAGAACTTTATTTTTTCATCCAATAAATCAAGTTCGACCTTTTGAGAGTTAAACATTGCTTGGGCCCTTGACTTTTGGGGTGGATTGACCTACAACCCACTTTTTCTTGACTAAAATTGTGAAAAGCGTGTATTTTTTCATTCTTCACCATAATTTCCTTGTAATTTTTTCCGACGTGCAGGAAGGCTTACGAAAGGAGAAGAAAGTAGAAGCAAGGAAGGGGGTAAAAGGGAAAGAGGGGTCAACTTGTACCCGAGTTTACCCCCCTTTGCCAGAAAACCGGATTTTCAGGGTTTTCCTGGCATATCCAAAACCGCAGGCATTAGGCGGTATTTGTTTTTGAGTGAGTGCTAGGCATTTCCAAATAATAAGGGCCCTTTTTCGGACATTACAATGATTAAAAAGGATAACAATCAATTTGTCATATGATTTTTTTTATTGTGTTTAAAAAACAAAAGTGTCAGTAACAAAAAATTTAAACGTCGTCATACGAAATAAAAACATAAACAATTTTTTTTTTTCAGTCAGTTTTTCAAATTTTCATTTTTTCGCTTCTTAGTGATGGGTTACCTCTGTATTGCTGTTGAGGGTGAGGCTCAGACACCGATGCATGTGTGACGTTCTCTTGCGTTTTCCGGGGTTTTTTTACGTAGGTTTCCCCAACTCAGAACAGTCTCTAGTAGTAAACATCACTGCCTCTGTGGCATGTCTCAACACGTCCATTTTCTGCTTTTTCACTGTCCCCCGGTGCGTTATTTGGGGGTACGTATATTCATCCCTTTCTTAGGAAAACGGATGCAAAGGGGCCTATTCGTGACAACTGTGAAACACGTAGTTTTGGGCTTTTAGAAACAAAAGTCCCGGTTCAGAAAAGGGTAGCCACCCGTGCTGTTTGAGGTGTTGAAGCTTTCTTCGTACATCCCGGAAAATGCCCTTTTTTCCGACGCGGTCATGTCACTTGTCTTTCTGTTTTTTATCAGCTTGTCCTGATGTTTTGTATGTCCTTTCACCCAAACTCAAATGTATTGCAGGTTTTCTGAACAGAGCATCGAACGGTTTGGATGATAAGTGGACGGTCACACCGCACTTTATGGGGCCGAGATCGGGTGGGCGGATTTTAGAAAAAAAAAGTTTTGTCATTTATTTAAATCCAACGATGTCGGTATAAAGAAAGAGCGATGGAGACCCCTGAAAAAAAGCCAAAGAGTGATTACGGGAATATATTCCAACAGCCACGGTCACAGAGAACTCAAGAAATTTTTAAAAACAAGGTCACGTTACGATGTTACTTTTGAAAGAATAAAAAACCTTTGAATTTAACATCAATTTTTCAAGACAGGTGAAACAGTTTACAAAACACGGGTCAATGAAAACGATAAAATTCGTTCCCCCAAAAATCATCCTGCCCTAGTTTTGGTATCCACATTCCTTCGGGAATGCAACACCATTTCGGGAGATACGCTGTTAACGAAATGAAAAAGTACACAAAGAAAACCAAAATTTTGAGATTCAGAGGGGATCTCCATTGAATGCCCATGTCATTATGCCCGAGGGGGTGGAAGAACAAAAAGAACTTTTGGGGAACGCCCCAAAGCTTGAAACTTCCCAAAGTCAAACGAAGTATATAAAGTGACAATGTTCACGCAGTATTGTTTGGCACGTCAATTGTGTGGGATTTAAATCAATAAAAGGGCGATCAGCCGGAAGAAGCGATGGAATTTGATGAAAAAACTAAAAAATTTTTCAAACCCAAGAACCCAAAACATTGTTAATATGTGGCATTAGTCCAATCGCCTTGTGGTATAGAAGAATACAAAAGATTCAAGCCCACCTTTACCCAACTATTATCAAATGTGGCCCCAATTGAGGAAAAGGGCTGTTGTTCAATACCCCCCCTAAAAACAAAAAAAAGTGATTCACATTTATCATCAGATAAATTTTGATTGCTTACATAAAACACGGGTTTTCCTGGGATAGCATTCGGGAACACTGAAACCCGGGTTAAACAACAGAAAGCTCAGGTGTAAGAATATTGCGGTTTTACGCCTTGCACTAGCCCAAAAAAGGATTTTTTCCATGGGGTCATGGGGTAGAACTTTTCAAGTCAGAAATGTTTTGATCACACAAACAAACCGGGAAAACTACAAAAAAACCGTGAAAGTGAGGGAAAAGAAAGGGCCCGGGGTCAAATGGTTTGTGGGTAAAAAGAAGAACCTCTCTGTCCTGGCACAAAAAATGCAATTATTGCAAGAAAGTTGTGGATGGAGAACATCAGTTTTTTCCCCCCGTACAAAGAACCAAAGAACATAAAGTCACCGACTGTACCTTTCATCTTTTTTGTTTGAGTGCTTTGATTGGGGTGAACATTACCAAATTTTTTGTGTTTAACGTGCTTGTGGGCTGATGGAAACCCGAAAACCCGGTCAGAAAGCGAAAGCGTGGATGACCAGAAAAAAAATATTTCGTGGTAACAACATTTTGCAAATTTTGTACATGCGTTTAAAACCCAGTCACAAAGGTAGACAGTGATGCTCAAACCCCAAAAGGAATGATGAAGTTTTATTTTGAGGCATTTTAAAACCTGATACACCCAAAACCCAAAATTGTCAAAGGGAAAACAAATTTTAATGAGAAAGCCCATCAGTGAGATTCATCGACTCACTGAGTTTCTAAACATGTTTTTGCCCGTTTTTCCCCCGACACGTTTTGGTTTGACTGAGATGGCAAAAGGAGGTTTCCATTTTTGCCAACACGGATGAATACCAAAAATACATTGGAGATATCCCCCCGAAATTTTTTCAGACCCGACGCAGAAACCTCCCAAGAGAGAAGGTTTCTAAAGGGTACAATGCAAAAGTGGCCAAAAGGCGGTTTTCACTTTCAGTTAAAAATGCAAAAGTACTGAAAATCAGAGTGGACTCTTGAACGAGGTTTGGAGAGTTTAGGAAAAAACTGTTGGTCATGACCAATTTATCCTTCGGAAGCAAACCACCTAGCTCAAGTGTGCAACAAAGTTTGGGCGTAAAAATTCAATGCCTCCAAAGCCCTTTGCTTTAATCTCTACCCGGGTACCCAAAAACAAAACTCGTACTCAACAAAGGGTTTCGTTGGAAGAAAAAAACTGTTTCCCCTTTGAGAATAAGCACATTCGCCATGCTTTAAAATGGGGGTGAAGTACAAAGGGACCCTATTCTTTACGTTTCCCAAAAAAGAGACGAAAAAACGTATACGAATTCAGGGGTTGGACACACGGTTCCAAATTTTCCCCCAAGGAGAGACAGTGTGAACTTTTTACACATTTCAAACTAGGGACAGTTATACAAAACCAACTTTTCGGTTGAAAGACTTTCTCAACAAGGTTAAACACAGTTGTAAGTGGGAAATGTGACTTTGTTAAAAATGCAAGAAGAACCAGAATACAGAGATGCTGTAAACCGTTTCTTTTCCTTCCAGAACCTTTTTTACCTCCGGGATGCTTTTTTTGGGTGGACGAACCAATGCTTTAAAATTAACCATGAAGGGATACCCCACCAAGAAAAAATTTAATATGCTGAATTGCTCACGTATCCTTTCGTGAAAAAGTAAAAAACTACCCCGGGGACATCCCAACATTTTTAAGTCAAGAATGATTGATATAAAACATTGGAATGTACAAGGGACTCATCAAATGTGTGTTTTACCACCCCAAACCTGTGGTCAGTCCTACCTATTCACTTTAACAAGAAAATGATCTTTCATGGCCCCCCTGGTGGGAAAGAGGGGGAAAAATGCAATCACACTTGTACAAAGAGTTGACAGGTCCCTGGACCCTGGGAAAATAGCCAAAGCTTTGAGGTAGGATACCAATTGGAGACGTCTTCCACATCGGCACTGGGACGCATGGAGTAAAGAGGATAAACTTATTAACAAATACTTAAAAATTGAAAACAAAAGAAAATGGTTCCCCAAATTGGTAAAAAAAAAGATGATGAAGCCCGTTTAAAACAGAATTACTTTCAATAGGGGGTTTTGGGCTCGAAACGGAAAAAGAAAAAAGGGAAAAAAGAGCTTTTTTCCAAAACCATGTGAACTTTTTTGGGGAAGAATGCCAAAAAAATGTTAAAACCCAAAAAACCGAGTATGTACAAGGGGAACCGGTTTGATGCCCTATCCCCGCCCGTCATGTCACTGTGCAGTTTGCCGAGATTTTCGATCATGACAATTTCATGTTGGGAATTACTCGGATGAAACAACGCACACACCCCCCTTCATTTTTAAATCCGGGGTACTGCCTTGTTTACTCCATGCTCGACTTGAATTTTTAAACCCCATTGGAAAAAAATTTGGGATCGGTACTGATTTTGACAGGGGACATTGTATTACATTATCCCCCTGACCGTAAACTTTCCCAAATTTGAAAGAGCCATTGGGAAAGTGGACAAGAATACCAAGGACCATTGAAAATTCGTGGCATTGGGGCCCAAAAAACTATGGGAAAGAAATTCATGAAAAAGGAATCGACATCAAAAATGCAAAGTAAAAGGATCACTTTGGATTACAATGCTATCAAAAGTCAATTTTAACTATGTCAATGTGAAAAGACGCAAACATTCAAGACAGTCACGAATATAATCCCAACAAGAGACATGAAAGAAAAGTGATCATGAGAACGCCCAAAGACGTTCCCTCAGTGTAAAAAAGCCGGGGGTCGGGGAAAAATTTAAAGACAGTGCCGTACGGTTACCGCCGCATAACCATTTGGGCTTGTAGTGGTTGCATGCCTAACGGGGGTGGAAACATACGGAGATTCACAAAAAAACCCCACCAGTAGAAATAAAACAGATGATACAGACACCGTTAAACTAATAAAAAAACCGCTCTTTTGAAACGATTATTTTTTATTTGGGCCGCGCTTTGGGGAAACAAATAATTACCAACGATGAAGGTTTCCTCTTGTTTAACCAAGTTTATGAATTTTTTCATGTTTACGGGGCTAATCTTCCCACTATAAAAGGGGTCTTTCAACGGATTTTTCCATTTACAACCGTCGCAACCGACCCGTTGGAATATACATTGAGCCCCTAACCTGTCAGGGGAAAAAAGAACCTTTTGAGAGCGAGTACTCAGATTTGCTTTTTAACCACCAAAAGAAACCCAAGGTATACTGCCTTTACTGACTCCAAAACCTATCACTTGGGCAAGGTTTAAAACATTTTTGGGAACCATGCAGCCAAATTCAAACAAAGGGGGAAAACCCCTGGAACATTTTCCCTTTAAAGACGAGTTCAACAACTTAAAAAAATTTTTGATTGGGAGACGTCCCTCGGGAATACAAATAAGCCGCAGGTCTCCCGGGGGTCCTGGGTACTTTAAAAAGGTTTTCCCCCTTCGGTCCATGGCGTAAAGCTGGGGGTTTGTGGCTGGCGGTCTTGGTTCTCGAACGGGCTTTAAGACAAGGGAGGAAGTTTACAAAGGGGGCTGGCTTTAAATGCAGGGGATCCATGATATTGCCGGAATGGATGATGATAAAGAAAGAGTTTCAGATGTGTGTCTTTTTACTTTTTTGACGATTTTTGTTCAAGGTTTTTTTTGCTATGATTTTAAAAAATAAATTTTTTGTCATGAAATGCTGTTATTATTTTTTGGGACCATCATGGAAAGTAGTTTATTTTTTCAACATCCTATAACATTTACTCGGGGCCAAGGGTTGGGAAAAAAACTCTTTTTGTAAAAAATTTATTGAGAAAAAAAACCCGAATTATTTTATGCGGTACCACAACGCTGCTGGTGTTACAAAGAATGGAAAGGCCTACCACATTTACAAAACGTGAAAGCTAAAAATTCATTCGGGGTACCCCCGAGGATGTGAAGAGATGTGACGATACAACCTTACCACACCTCCAAATTTGATGATATGTTAGGAGAAAAAGATGGGGAAAAAATTAAAATTTATGGTTCACGCGAAAGGGACACCATAGAAATGCCACTGCTTTACACACACAAAACATTTTTCCAAAAACCCAAAGGGCATCGCCATCAGCGAATGCCCACTACAGGGTTTTAAAAATTTCAAAAAAAGAGAAAAAGGCCAGATCAAAACACTTGCGAACCAAAAAATCCCCCCCATTTGGTGAGGGCGTATCAAGATCAACCCTTTTACACCTCAGGATTTTTTTTTTGATTTTTCATCCAAGAAACCCGACCAGAACTTTTAAGAACAGATTGTTTTCCCGGGTGGGTAACGGGGAAGACGAGGCCCGACGCCCTACCTACAGTATAAAGATAGGAACATGACCCCCGATCCAAAAAGGAAAACACCACCAGGAAAACACACCACATACAGGATCAAAGCTCTAAAAATCGTTGAGTCGGGAAAAAAACCCCAACGAAACGACAAGGCTGGTGAATCGGGTTAACAAGAGGTAAAAGGTTCACCTTAGCTGCACGACTCACTTAGAAAAAAGTAACCGTGGCAAAAAGACATAAAATTTTAGGAAAACGCAACAAAGACATTTTAAAGACATTTTAGTGATAACATGTGGACTGGCCCCAAAACGAAACTTATTTTAAAACCTGGTGGGGGAGGTTTCCTTTGGGGGGGGGCACCTCATTCGTACCTGCTTCGAGGGAAAAGGGACCAAAGCTGTGAGAAAATTTTGGGTCCAGTAGCAAGAAAAAACCACCCAAACAAAGTACCACCCAGAAAGGTCACGACAAAACCAAAAAAACAGCCCCCCAAACGCAATAACCAAAAAGGAAAAAAAAGGGAAGAAGCGACATTGCCTCAGATCGATTTGCCCGGTAAAAGAAAACCTTTTAAACAACGGAACACCAAAAGTTCCCCCATATGATTCGACTGATTTCACAGGACCATCCAAAGCTCCCCACTTGGGCCCCATTTCTCCACTGACCCATCTACTCCCCGTTTAATAAAGTTCGATGAGGTCTGGGGGGGGGCTCCCCCACAAGGATAAAATGAGGGTTTCACCAAACCCTACAGTTCGCGACAATTTTTTGCCTTTCCAATTCTTCAAGTGGGCGTTCCCCAAATCCCAAACAAAAATTTTTTCACCAATCCCAATCCCCAATTTCCCCAACCTCTGCCTTACTGCAGAGAAATTAGGACCCTGAAAGTGCGGAATACGTTTTACAAGCCCTTAACATGGTATAAATAAAAGAGACCAAACATTTCATCACATTTTCTTTAAACGCAAACAAAACCCCGTTCGTAAACATGGCAAAATGTTCTTGCTTTGACAGAAGCCTCGCCCAAAATTTGAAAGAAAAATTTTTCAAGAAGCACCAAAGAATTGGTAGATTGTATTGCAATTTGTCAAAACATTTTAAAAAGGGAATTACCCCTGTCGGGGGTCAGAAAACGTCTTTTCATTCTAAGAGACAACAGCTCCGACAGTTAGCGACCAAAAATAAGTTCGAAAAAAAAAAACATTTCAAACAGAAAGGTGGTTTTTACCCCCGCGGCACTTGCACCACTCTTAGCCAAAACAAAATAAACCCTTGCTGGTGAACTCATTCGGGAAAAAATTTAAAAAGATGGCCCATGTTCCCTTTTGGTTGTTGGAAGAGTGAATCGTTGGAAGAAGGAAAAACGACCTCGGGTTTCCCCCATCCCCTCTGAGTCAGACTTTTATCATTACGAAAGAAATGAATAAGTTTTTTGACGACATCAATTTCTGAGTCAGAAAAAGCACAACAATTTTTGGGAAGTAAAAATCGCTTTCAGTGTCACATAAAAAAGCCTCAAACCCTTTTAGACCACACAGGCTGGAAAAAAAAAACAAGTACAGTGACTGAAAAGAAAGAGGAAAAACCGATGACCTTTAAAATCAATTTTTTTAAAGTGTTCCTACGACCCTCGACGAAAAGGGTACTCTTTTGTTAAACATGTTGAAAGACCTCCTACTTAAGTTGGGTGAAAGGTCTGTTTGAATATGAGGGAAAAACCCGTTTAAGGTTAAAATTATTGATTGGTCAATGGTACTTCGGCAGCGGAAAGGGGGCAAATCCCCGGGATGGGAACAATTTTCTAGAGGACTGAAAAAGGTAACATCCCCCCAAGAAGTTTTGGGGAATAAAACCCCATGGAAATTTTATCAAACCCAAAGATGATGAAGAAAAAAAGAGGAGGGGGATGAATTTTATGTATTTTTCCCACACACCCCCACATCAAAGAAACGAAGCCTAAAAAAAGGAAGAACCCAGAGATATTTCCCTTCGTCAGGGACCCTACTAAAGAAGGCACGTTTTCCCTTTGTCACCTGTACTATTACTGATAATCCTAGAGTTTTGGGGGAATTAGGACCTTAAAAGGCAGGAAAAAACAGTTAAATCTATCACTTTAGAGGAAGACGGCTGGTTTAGAAATCAAAGAACCTCACGTTTCAAAAACAATACGACGAAAATTTCGAGTCGCAGACGTGGTAGGGGGTATCCCATCATCAAGGCAAGGACTCGCAGAATTTCAAGTTGTACAAAGAGAATTCACCATATCGCTACTTACTAGTGTCATGATGTGTTTTTTTAAATAGCTTGGGGAATACCCTCTTGACAAAACTGGAAAACGTCATCCAAGCCTTTCAGTTATTCTAAAAAGGGCCCAAAACCACCTTTTTTCAAACGACAAAGGCCGAAATTTTTTGAACAAAGACTTTCAGAAATTTCTAACAAACATGCATTCATTTTTTTTCACGTCGAAAACCAAAAAACTAAAGCGATATTGTTGAACTTTTTCAAAGTACGCTTAAAAACAAGAAAGGGAAAAATTTTACCCTCACAAACCCCTCATTATTGGGTGTACGCAACTATTGGTACATGGGTACAAACACTTTTCATCGAAGCATCGGACGTACCCCCGCACGTGCTGGAAAAGACATGAAGTCCCAAGACATTGAGGCAAACCCCAAAAAAAAAAAAAAAATCAACTGATTTTAAAGGGGGGGAATAGGGCCAAAAAACCAAGCAAAAATTTGCCAAAGGCACTACCCAAATGGACAGGGAATTGTTAAGTGGTTTGCATAACAGAAAACATCCTTTTACCGTAAAACTGGAAGACTTGGCTGGAGAAACTATCGCCGGGCCCCTACAGGGTTTAAACACAATAAAAGAATGAGCAAGAAGGGAACAGTTTTTGACGGGGACAAGGGTGTAGGCGGTAAAACTTTCAAGAAGTGAAAAGCAAGTGGCTTGGATATCCAAAAATTTTTAAAAGTTGGATTCCAAAATCCATTAGTAAAAAGTTTAAAACGTGAACACCTGTCTCGTCCGATCCCGCAGTGTTCAGGTAGACAAAAGTATCAGACGGGGAAAAATGAGGGACCAAACAACAAATCCTTTTTTTTGACACGGGTGTGATCACTTTTATTTCATGTGTTTTAGTGAACCTTGTCTCAACAGTCGATCGTGAACTGTGGTTGTGCGATGATATCACGTACATTCTTCCAAACCCCAAGTTTAAAAATTTTTAAAAAAAACCAGAACCCTTTTACATCCTCAAAACAGTGAAGTTTTGATGGCATTTTTACCCAAACAACCCCACAATGCTGTTTTTAAACCAAACTGCAAAAACCATATTCACAAAAAAAATTGGGAAGTGGCTCTCGTGGAAAAGTCGTTCCACCAAATCAAAAACATTTAAAGGGAAAAAAAATTCTACATCGTGACTAAAGATCCAGAACTGGCGGCGCCTTTTCACAAGTGAAAAAGGTGTGAATTAGAAGGGGAAAAAATGGGATTCCCCTTTGTATTCCTGCGGCATCATGGACCACAAAATTCATGACAATTACAAAGCTATTAAACAAACCACTAAACAAAATTTAAATCAAAAAACCACATTGGATTTATTTTTCCCGGGTTGTCAAAAAGGGGCAAGTTTACCGGGAAACTGGGTCAAAATCGGGTTGGAAACTTCATCCCAAACCCCCCTTACAAACTTTGGGGGGGGGAATACTGTGGTGTCCGGACGAGAAAAAAACACTTTTTAAATACGGTGTACTCTTCCAAGATGAACCTTTTGTTTTTATTACCGATTTGGCAAACACACTTTGAAGGGGATGTCGAAGCCCCCCCATTTTACGCGTTTGCCATTTTCCACAAAAACAAAACAGGGGCTAATCCACACATGCATTTGAAAATTTTTAAATTACATACATACCTTTCAGCAGATCATTTTTTCAGTGGAAACAATCAATTAACCGGTGACACAGGGGATCATTCTTTCCTCAGGGGAAACGAGGTGAAAACTTTATTTTAAAAAGAAAGACACGATGTTCCCGTTTACCGTGGGCAAGCTCGACAATCGGTTGGTTTGGGTTTCCCTGTTCAAGAAAATGGCCACAACATTTACCCCTGTGAAACCCCTGTGACCCAGGGTAAAGACTCTGAAAGAGAGGGCTTTAAAAAAAGTTTAGGAGCCGTAAAAGATTTCTGTCTGGGCCCAAAAAGAAAGCAGTGATCAAGAAACGGGGGAAAACTTTTTGAAAGATTTGGGGCTGAAAACTCTGAGAGGAAAAAGCTTCGGAATTTTTAAAATCGACATCTTCTGCTTTCTTTGCGGCAAGGAGAGCAACAAAAAAAAAAAATCTCATCGCGACCGTCAGATATTTTTGATGAACAACTGATGCAACAGGGGGTTTTGGGTTTCAAAACTAAAATTGGTGTCACATTCCACCACCGGGCACAAAGCAAGACACAGTGGACAGAAAATTATCCTTGTCAGCACTGGCAATTTATCTCCCATTGAAATTTTTAATTTCCGCTCAATCAAAAAGTGGCGAATCAACCAAGCTACTGTACCTGAAAAGTTAAAGTGTCCAAACCGATGACAAATAATTTTCTGAGTGGAGAAACACCCCAGTAAATAATTCTTCCCAGCTTGTTTAGCAGTATGATTGTACCTGAACAAAAAAACGATCACCAATAAAAGCTGACATTGCGTACGGGCCTACATTTGAATTTTCTTTCTTATTTTACGGGCACTAAATAAAACCCCGCTTACGCTCAAAAAGTGGAGCCTGACACGGGGGGGTATATCAAGCGCATACAGTTTGGGGGTAATGAAGGGTTTAAAAAAGAAAAACGTATCCCAAATCGGTTTGGAAATGGCGGGGGCGTCTGCATTTAGACCTGTTTTGCAAGACAAGTACTTCCCAAAGGGTAGAGAACGGCCCGGACCAACAGAACCCCCCTCAGTTTTTGGCCCGTTTTTAGCGAGGCAAAAAACCGTTAATTTTTAAACTGGATTTTAATGTTCGGGCTGTTGACCTTTACCCTAGTGGCCAACAACTTTAAACCAGACCACGCTTAACATGCATGAAGATCCCAAATTCGCCGAGCTGAGGGAAAAACTTTCCCATTTTCCCGCAGGGGCCCGCAAAGATCGAAAATCATTTATTTTAAAAACCCCCAAAATTTTTTCATTCTAGGGGCCGGTAAAGAATACAGACAGAAGGGGATCTGGGAACCAACCCCTTTGATTTTTAAAATTTCACTTTTTAAATTAGAAGTCAGTGTAACGGAAAAAGAACAAACTTTCCGTTTTCCCCCTAACTTTCCCACAGGAGAAATTTTTGGTCATACATGCCCCCGCAACAAGCCAGGGATCACCGGTTTAAAAAACCCCTCCATGGTCTGACAATGAAGTTTCAGCAGGGGGGACCACGTGGGGGATTGACTTTTTAAAGCCAAACAAAGGGTAAAAAGGGACAGCGCATCCTATAAAAAGGGGAACTTGGAATGAGTTCATTTCGTGCGGTCTTGCTGACCCCATCAAAGTGATTGTATGCCCAATATACATCAGATAGAGATTAAGGGGTTAGAGAAGTATAAGACATTAATGAGCAAATCGGCAACACTGGCCAAACAAATGACGAAGAAACTACAACTTGAATAGGCGAAAAATTTGGTAAAAGTTTTGAACCACATGGGTGCTGAACTGCAACACACCCCTTTTGATACGCGAAGAAAATGTTATGGTTGCATTGTTGATCACCCATCAACCCCAAAATCCCATAGGGTTTTTTTAGCAGCAAAAGTGATGGGGGGGTTTTTTGAACATGCATTAAAAAAACGGGGCTTATAAGGATGAAAGATGGTACGCTGAACTAAAAACATGGATTCCAAACGCGCGGAGAAAACTGATGCTTATAAAGTTGGGGAAATTTTAAAGGCTGTGTAATACGAACAAGATCACACCATTGGAAACTTTTTTGGGGCGAATGGGCAGGCGTTAAACAAGATTGGGAAAAAGGAAACATTTTTGCGTAATTTTGGATCATTTACCATTTTGCTCCCTTGAATGCCGTAGTATGTGCTAAAGATCAACTACCACAACTAGACCCGAGACTGAAAGCTTACAATGAAAAACCCCAAAATTTATCAACCCGGTGAAAATTGGGTGGTTGTGTTTTTCAACGAAAATCGACTTACTACGATTCGTATGGACAAAAACCATCCCTTTTTGACATCAACGTTTCTTGGAAAGACATGGGCCCAACATGGAAACTCTGAACTTTTAAGGATACAAAACCCTTTTTTGTGTGGAGCATATTTTTGTTTGCTTTGCATTTTCTTGTTCGGATGGATTTAAACGGGGGTTTAGAGCTAAATTCCGGACGAGGGTCAACCTCCTTCAATTTGAACGATTTCCCAATGGGATGTTGGGTTTTAAAAAACATTCAAACTGTACAAAGGGGAAAGAAGACAAGGGGGTATCACACCAACAAACATCACAGCTAAACATCCACCAAAATTTGGGGATGGGTTGTGCGTGTTTTTTAATTACTGGCGAATAGTTTGGACCCATTCTCTTTTATTAAAGTGTTTTGTACTTGTTGTTATAGGGGTTTCATTTTTCATATTGTTTGTTCAAAAGTTTGTGTTTGCAATGTTTTATGAGTTCAAAAAAAGGGTAAAACTGATTATTTCTGTTGTTTACTTACCATTTTCAAATTTTATATCCCCTCGAATATAGTTTGATGGCCCCGAAAGGGGCCCTTTTTTTTTGGGTTTTTTTGTCCCAATACTCGGGGTCACCCTATAACCTGAAAACAGGGGCAAAACCTATGCCAAAAGGGACGCATGTGGCCCCGTTTAGCGAAAACACGGCAGCCAACATACACTTGATGGGTGCCCCCAAAAACGGGACTTTGGCGTCGAACATCTGACCATACAATTTTTGACTTGACACTGGTTTAGTATATTATCCTCCCCCCCCTCTAAACAACACCACACTTTTCGAACCCAAATTTTGTTCGGGCTTGTGATTTTTATCCCTTTTTTTAAAAAAAAAAATTTAAAAGTTATGAAAAAAAGTAGGTCGTAGGTCATCCCCCCCAAAGCAAGGCCCAAGACAAACCAACTTTGGCAAGGGCGAACTTGATTCATTGGAGGAAATTTTCATTCCTGAGGTGTACGCTAACAGTGAAAGTAGGGCAATCCGCCTCAAGACTATAAAAGCACCCCGCTCGATTAACCCTACCCCAACCATGGAAAGCTACGAACTTCTGATCTCGTTAACAACGAAAAAAGGTGTGTTTGTTTTAGCTGACGACACGCAACCAGGGATCGTCGTACACCCGCTCCGATATACCAACCCAGTACCCAACCAAGATCAACCTCCCCCACCACACCACGCAACCATACAGAACAACAACCATGCAAAAAGCAAACCGGCCCGCGCACCAGTAAATAATGTGGACAACTTTCGAGGGAACCAAAGGGTAACAAAACCTATCAAAAGCAAAAAGGGAAGGGGAGTGGGGAAAGCCGTATCAAAAATGAAAACAGACAAGTGGGGGTGCCTATCACTTTAAACCCCAAAAAGTGGAAGCATCCAAAAAACGCCCCATGTGGGGGACCCATTCTAAGACGGGGCTTGGGGCCCATTTTTAAAGACATACAAAATTGCAAAAAGAGTAAGAATAGGAAAAAAAAAAACAACGGGCCCCCTTTTTAGGCCAACCCAATTCTCAAAGGAATATTTTTTCAATTTTCAAACCAAGTCTAAAAGTATCCCAAAAAAATGAATTCATCCCCTTCGTTTTCAGACTGTGCTATGGAAAAGTCCAATAACCAACGATGAATCTGACAGGACAAAATTGAAAACCCGACACCAAAAGTTCGCTTAAACTACAACCCGATACCAACGTACCTTAAAAAAAACAACAACATCAGGGTATCTAGAAAATTTTATGATGGTTTCTTAAACTAACTACGATGATATCTTAAAAAATCATTGAAGCACATTTCACACCATAAAAAGTTGAATACCTGCTGAAAAAACTCATAGACAAATAGAGTAACCCCACTCTGGAAAAAAAAAACGGCCCTTATCAGGGCCAACCCCCAAAAATCTCAAAGAGAATAACCCAATTGTCACCATTATTTTCAATTTCCCTTTAAATTTTTTTTTATTTAAAAAAAGTCCAATGTTTTATAAAAGTTTACAAAAATTTTACAAAAAAGTTCAAAAATAAAAAAAAGTTTTCAAAAAAAAGTCATAACACAAATTCGGCTGAAAAATTTTTTTAATTTTACGCAATTCTGAAGTCAATACAAAAATAGGTCAATCCACCCCCTGTCCAAGCCGAAGACAATGCAAATTTAAACCCGGTCAGGTTAAACTGAATTTTTTGGATAAAAAATAACGTTCCTGATTGGTTTTCGCTAACGAAGAAAGTAGTCAATCCACCTCAAGGCTATAAAAGCGCACCCCATCAAGCATTCGGTATATTCCGTGCACACCCGGAACAAATTCAGCAACTGAGTGAATTTATCCACGAAAAATGGTTTTTTCGAACACAACGCAATGAGGAGACAACAGCAAGACCATTTGCAGAAAACCATCTGGTTTTGTCAGACATGGTACCAGATGATGTTGAGACAAAAAATGCAACACGTTAACAGAGCCAATGCTATGGAACTCAGGGGATTTGGACACAGCAAAAAGATGAAGAGAAGATCATATGTATAGAAAAAACAGCAATGTTTTCAAGATGAAAAAAGTGTCCGAATATGACGATAACAAACACCCAAACACGATGTGGACAAAGTCATCGAAAACTAAAGAAGAAACAAAAACGGCCCTTTTCGGCCCAAACCCCCAAGTCTCGAAAGGGCATTTTTTTCAAAAGTCATTTTTTTCAAATTTTACATAAAACTGTTTTCAATGATACCATGACATAGATTCGGTTTTTGGGACCCTTCGGTACTAAATTTGGTACCATAAATACCCAAAAAAAAAAAAAAATTTTTGGTAACCCCGGGACCATAAAAAAAAAAATTTTTGGTACCCTTTGGACCAAGTGCCACCCAATTTCTACTAAAATGGAAGGCGTAACCCCCAAACTACCTTTGTCAAGCGGGGGGAACCCACCCCGGGAAGAGACTTTTTTCAAATAATGCCTGACCCCTTTTGGGAAAAAATATTGTCCGTGGTCCAAGACGGACAGAACCTTTTCACGCTGTTATGGGGGCCCGAGGGGAAAAGGCCCCCAAATTTTATTTAACTTCAGGACCTTGCGGGGAACGAGGTTAAAACTATTTGCAAAACGGGAACGTGCTCTACCAATTGTGTTAGATTAAGGGAGGTAGGGAAAAAAGATGTTGATTTTTTTTTTTTTTGTTTTTTGTTTTTTGTTTTTTTTTTTTATAAATCATAGTTCTTCTTCTGTGTCAACGGTATTCGTAGAGCATTAATCATGTCAAAACGATTATCATTAATGTTTAGCTGATCAGGACACGTCAAAGAATGACGCTACTAGTGTTAATACTTTTGTGAAGTTAAAATTTAAATTTGACCATTAGTAGCTGAGAAATATATTTGAAAATAATGACAAGGGGAACATAACTCATTGACAAATGAAGCAAGCATGATATGCCTACAATGTGAGCAAGTATGCCTGGTATAAATAATTATTGTGAAGTAAAAAAAAAGTTGATCAATGTTTGCTTAGGTCTTTACTCATACAAAATCAAATCATACAAACCATATTTAAGTTACAACATCGACTAAAAAACAGGTTGAAATACCAACCCACATACACTGAGCTACACCACATGTGCCAACAATAATGCAAACTGGACTTGGTACTTAATAATATTGCAAAGATAATTCAAAACCAGATCATTGGATCCAAAAATAGTGTGGACAAAATGACGAAATGTATTCAATAAATTTAACAAAAGGCTATAACTCAAGATTGATAAAGTCTGCAAAAAAATTGGTTTGGAAATTTATTAATGCTGTGAAGTTAAATTTAAATCCGAACACAGGTTAGCTAAGAAATAGTGGGAAAAAAAATATATTTAAGAAATATTACAAAGGACCATAACTTAAATCAAACCTATCAAGACGTTTCCAACGATTTGCGCATATAGGTTTGGAAACATACTAGTCTTGTAAAGTTTCATAACTTTTCCGACTAAAGGTAGCCAAGTAAAATTGCGGACAAATCTCGTCAAATGTGTCTACCGACAGACCGATGAAAGATCGCCCCGACGGTCGTGACTCCAATTTAGCCTTCATATGCATCGTGTCTTGGGGTTTAAAAAAAAGACTGAATGTGCCCCTCACAAGAGTTTTGGTCCCTAGCTTCAATGTTCAAGCTCCCAGTATAAGTAAAAAGATTGCCCGGGCTGTCACTTAGACATGATGGCTGGGTTAAAAATAACTGATTATGGTTAACCACAAAGACAAAAAAGTAAATTGTTCCAAATTAAAAGGTTATGAATTACTGATTGGTCGTAATTTAGACCAGATGCAGAATGGATCATTAATAATCTGGCAATTAATTTGCCTCAATATGATGACTGTTTTTCTTCAAGATTGGGGTTCTAGCTCCAGGTAAAGGGCACACTCAAATGTGATATGTGCCCCTTAGGTTGCACTTTTAAAAGGAAATGCACTCTATCTAATTCAAAGAACATGAAGCAATCTTTTTTCACAGTTTTTTGTTTTGATTTAATTTATGAAAAATTTCAACAGGCCGTTTTTTTAACATAAAAAAAACGGACCGATTTTTTTTTACAATTTTTTTTCAAGTAGGTTGGGACAAAACTTACTAAATTTTTACACCTAAAATCAAATGTTACAGATGTTTCGAGTTATGAAAACCTTTGAGTTTTTTTTAAAAAAAGGGTAAAAAAGAAAAAAAACGTATATCACGATTACCCAGGGGTTTTTTTGCCGCGTTTTTTTTTTTTTTTTTTTTTTTTTTTTTCTTAATTTGTTACTTTTGACCACTGGGTTTCCATATTTTAAAGGTAATCCCCAACTCAAAGGTAAGCTCCTTTTTTGAAAAATTGTTTCTAGGGCAAAGATAAGTACTACGATCCTTTAAAATACAATTTTTTAAAGGCATATATCAACGTGTGGTATGCATTTGATAAACGAAAGGTTCAATTTCATTTGATAAAACCATTTACTAGTGAACAGGGATTAACGACTCTATTTTTTGGTGAATGTGGACGATTACCACTGTTTCAACCTACTATACAAAATTTTCATTAAAAAAAAAGGATTGTTATCAAATGTTTTTAAAAATTCGATACGTGGCTTACGATCTTGGGCAACTCGTGTTTTAAATGTATGTATACATACGGATTTTGGTTACTTTTGGGTGCATAGAAGTTGAAAAGAAATTTTTTTTTTTTAAATTTGGAAAAAAATCTGTACTAGAATAAGGATGGAAAGGTTTTTTTTTTAGTCCGCAAGATTTTTGGTTACATTTTAAATTAAAAATTCCTTAAATTTTTTTATGTCAGTATTAACAAAATTAAAGTTTATCTTCGTTTTAATATTGAAACTGGTAAATATGTAAATGAACCCAAAAGCAAAAAAAGATTATGTTCACACTGGTTGTTTTTTTTTTTCCCCAAAAAATTGTTATGCAATATAGTCTTATTTAAAACCCCAAAGTGAAAATTAAGAAAAAAATTTAAAAAGAGTTTAACATATTTTTTGAAAACTTACCACGAGTATGTTGTTCGGAAATTTCCTTTCTTGATCAAAATTTTTTTAACTGG
>CM037790.1:0-19934 GCA_021229015.1 Solen grandis | reverse complement strand
TGAATTACTCCATGCGGAAGAGGGAAATTGTTTCTTGTATTTGTAGTAAGAATGGTACATAGAGTCAATGATATCACTTTCCAACATTCAAAGGATAGAAGGGATGAAACAGTGTTATGTCCAAACATCTCCTTGTAAGGCTAAAATTAATTCACTGGATGTCACTATCTACTTGAATAGCAATCGTTATATTTATTAGTGTACGGTTTACATCTCCCAAAGTTTAAAAGTAATCCTAAAACAAAATTTATATAACGCGGACAACAAGGAAAAATACGCTCCCGGGATAATGGACTCAAAATAACTATATTTCTGTTCTATTCTACCTCTAGGAGTTGTAACATGCGATTGAAGAAGATGGTGAAATGAAAGAGGACTGGCTAAAAGATATCTAATGCAAATGCAAAGGGAAAGGAATGCAGCTGATGACAAGACAGCACTACAATGATGCATATTCTGTTTGAGCTTTAATATACTTTAAAACAGTATGAATGACGTCATCATTACTTTGAAAGGAGCGATCGCGAATGTGATATTTCAGTTTAAGGAAAATGTAGAAGTTGGACAGTACAAGACCCAGTGAGTAAGTGGCATGAGGCAACAGTTCAAAGCCACATATTTCAGCTTCTGTCACTATCACTTGTGCTGTGTTGACTGGGGCACTGTCCGCAACAACAAGCGGTCAGTCAAGGAAACAAGAGATTGTCGCTCGATATGTGAGAAATGCCACACACACACACGGGCAACAAATATTTTTAATTTCTCGCATCAAGTATTTATAACATAGATACATGTGTATAATAACAACACCAATAACTTAAGAAATTAAATCAATGGCTGGATCAAGGTTTGTAAGATTCTTACTCAAGCGTGTCTGGTTCTTGTCAGTGACGACAGTAAGGACACCCTGGGGACTCTCTCAATCTAACGTCTACAGAGAGTTGGCAGATGTTCACAATACCGTTACCAACAAGAGACTCATAAACCAAGTAAAGTATACATATTTCACAAAGTTTGAACATGCTTAATATATGTACATAGACTCTCTTGGGGATTTTTTTCAAAGTGCTAGGAACGATTAAAGCTATCAAGTGTTTAAAGATCAAAGGCACAATGCGCTGAGAGACGGCGACGGGATTAACATTATAAACCCAGAGTTTATGAAGTTACTGAATCAGTCACATGACGACAAAAACTCCACCCGCTGTTGCTACAGAAGTTCTGTTTGTAACATAATCCAGAGTAAAGGTCATGAACCTTTCATTCATAAAGAGCTGCATACTTAAGTAGGTCATTCTCTTTCTCTAGTGCTAGCGAATTCTATCTGTTGTCTTGTATGTGTAGAAATTGACCAGGTATTTGATTATTTAAGATACTAGAAAAGTTTGCTATCTATCTCAAAATTAAGAAATGCCCTAGGAGGAACCTAACTCGCCATCATGCAAAATATTGTTTGGTCAATTACATACATACGGAGCACTACTTTTTCTTTTTACAGGAGTAGATCTTCATGTACGTAAGATGGGTTGCTGTTCTGGTTAAGAAATGTCATGGATATTTTTTCACGCTTAAAATTGATGCTTCCAGTGCAAATAATGGCAAAAGAAAACATGTTAACAAACAAATAACACACTAAAAGCGGTTACGGTTATGATTTAAACGTCTGTGTAAAAAATTTTTCCACTCGTATTTGTTAGTGCAGAATCGCATTGCATGGATCTGCACTAGCGCGGAGAGGTACAGTTAAAATTGTTGTGGAAAATATACAAAATTAGCAAGGCCTGATTTGTACTTCAGCATAAGGCGGCTATCGCCGTCTAAAAAAACACATCTCTTGGACCCTAAGTTTCTTTTGCTTCGATAAATTATACAGTTTTAAGATCATTTTCGTTGGCACAGATGGGTCATCGGAAATATTTATTTATAACGTGCGCACATGTTAACTATCAAGTGGAGGTAGGGTTAGTATTTCGATTAGTTTCATTGTTCAATCATCACGTGTATATTAAATATAAGTGGCGAATTACGATATGCGACGGCTTATTTGTAAGTCTAACACTTCGTTACGACATCGCAGTGTGGCAGCACTATGTCTGCCACGTGCAGACAAATACCCTCAATACAAATGACTGAAATACTGTCAGTGGGACATTAAACCAAATCAAACAACCAAATAATAGTGATGTGCTGTATGCCTAAAAGAACTACTGAATGCAAATGGGCCCGGTTTTGGACTTATGGACATTTTTTTATCTAAAGTGCGGACTTAACATACTTCTTTTTTAGAAATAAGGAAACTGTAAATATCATATGTACGTCATATCCTCTTAAAGAAAAATGATTCGCATTGATCATCGTTTAGAAATAAAAGAAATAGCATTCGGTAAACAAATTATACGTGTTAATGACTGTTGCGACTAACAAAATATTTGAAAAGACTTTTACCGAATGGTTTCTTTTCTAAGACATTTATTATACCGGGTAACGTATTTGTTATTAAACTTAGCCTTCTTTCTTTCTTTCTTTCTTTCTTTACTTATTTATTTAAAAATGCATTTGAATTTTAATTGAAATTCAATCAGTGAGCAGAAGAACAAAACAACAACAAAAAAAAATAAATAAACAGTATCTACTTCTCATTCAGAGACAGTCTGTTTTAAATAAAAACTGTTTTTGTTTCTTGAATAATTTTATTGAATAAGGTATCATTTTGATGGTAATGTATTGTTCTTCAACTATATATAATTAACTTTCACATATATTCAGTAGTGTAGTAGGGGTAATAAAATGGCACTTGTACTATCTTGCCATAGAGCTAGCTTTTGTGTCGACTTGGTAGAGTGTCCGATTTGTAAACCGAGGGTCCCGAGTTCGAATCCAGCTTGGACAGTAGGATTTTACTTGGTTACAGTAGAATAGGACATATTTGTAATCTTTGTACAAAATGTGACAAACTAAGGTTTTTGATCATTCTGATATCAATAACTAATTTTACTCTCAAAGAAATGCTATACTCTAAGGGGGGGTAACTACTGTAACGAGCAGCTGTTCAGAAACCGCGAAATACACTAATATTCCTCCAAATCAAGATGGCGGCGTCCATGGAAAGAAATTTATCATTCAAAGCGACTGGGAGTCGGCACTACGTATTTGCTTAGCTGCTCTTTATTTCATCATTGTGTAAGGGAGATAAAAATTAAGGTTGAAAATCACTTAGAAATTATTTTTGATGGCGTGTCATTAGACTCATTTATAGTTTATATACACTGTACCACTGTCTCATTTTTTTTATTTCAGAGAGGAGATGGCAAGTCTTGGATTACCTACAAACGCGCTGGTAAGAAACACTGATATTTTTTCATGCCTTGTATTTGAATATTTATATTAATTTTGCTGAATAGTCATTTTAAAGAGTACTGTTCTGCTCATATGAAGCATTTTGCAAATGACTCTAGACGAACAGAAAGTAGACGAAATTATTATCCATCATTTTTTTCATTTATCCTGGAGTACCCAAACTGCACCCCTCAAAGATTTAATTAGGAAATGCAACATAAATACAATAGCATAGAATAAAAACTGTTCATGTACCAATTAATTCTATCAAATTCACATTGATATCCCCCAAAAGACTTTTATACATAATTATTCACTCAAAAATAACATTAAAACCTTACGAGTCATATATTATGCCATCATTTTGTGTGGTTTCCCAACTCCGCCCCTAGGTGACGTCATAGTAGTTGCGAATTGTACACATATGACCTCCATTTATAAATATGTTAACACAGCAGATGGAATTTCCAAGAAACTTTTATTTTAAAAATTTGAGTTTAAAAGGGCCATTCTGCGTGGAAATCGTTTTGTATTAAGAAAAAAAACACATAAAAAGAATGGTTCGAGATAAAATATGCAATATTTATCAGTTTGAATCAAAATTTCATACAAAAGTCATCTGACTTTCTGTACCAAAACATAGTAAAGAAATCTCACAGTTGCTGCACGTGTGATAAAATCTAGTGAGACTACGATAAAAAAAAATGAAGGTGGCGGAGTTAGGACAGGGCGCAGTAGGACCTCCGATGATATTACCTAGGTGAAGCCTGGACCTTTATATAAGATATCTCCTGGTTTAGCAGGCTTCATTAGAAGTCACTGCTGTCATTCACTTATACAGACTGTAGCTTTCTGTAAGCACATGGAACTCATTTTTAAAGGCATTGTTTATTTATTAAGAGTGACACAGAAAGTTTTAAGTAATTGCACAATCCATTAATAAGAGCACAGCATTCTATAGACTTACCCAAAAAAAGCAGATGGTTTCTTAATAATACCCCAAAACAAAATATTGAGGTGTCTTATAAATTCAGAAGACCTTTTAAGTAGAGCTTGCTTTATACTTAAAAAGTATTCATAATCACATTTACTTATTTTCAATACCAATTCAATTATAATGGAGAAACCATCCATATTTTCTTACAATTACCGAATGTTGCATATGGGTAATTTTCTTAAAAATTCTTAGTCAGTGACTATCTGTGAGCGATCTGCTTTACAGGCCTGACCAATGAAATGTATTTACAATCTGGTAGCTATCAAGATCTTTTTCTGTTGTCATTCATAAAACCTGAAAAGCAATTTCCAACCCTATTTTTTTGTTGTTTACAGGGAAATGTTGGAAAGTGACATTTACTTTTTCCTTGACAAAGTGTCAGACACCATTTTTCTTTTAAACCAGTATTTCATTTGGAGAAGATATAGGTATCCAGCAAGTGCTTGTGGACTTTGTTTTCTTTCTGATTCTGGAATGAAATTATCTGTATATTTGTGGGGGGAAAAAATCATGTACAAATGTTTCAGAACTTGACAGAAGTTAAGTGTTTCCAATTATAAAGATTTCTTTCATTTGATGTTTCTTGCGTTACCGGCATTCTTTTGTTTCCTTCATTAAATGATAGGAAAAGAGACGATACACTCTGAGCTGAAAACTGTCGGAATAGCAGGGGAAGGAACTCCGTATGTGTCTGGAGATGATAACTTCGCTGTGACAGGCATATCACAGGTAGACAATTTTCAAACTTATTGGGGATATAGGCACGGATCCAGCGGCGAGGCCGAGGCCCCCCCCAGCTGCCCTGGTCATACATTTTTTTTAGGCTAAAAAAATCCCTTGATTACATCATAGTAGTGTTGTCTAGAGGAACCACCTGACAAGCCAGACTCCTATTGTCTTGTGGCCCCTGCTGTTAATGTGTAGTTAATCCGAATCGGCAGTCGTCCATGACTGTATGATAAGCATGTGTTTAGGGTACTGCGGACACTTTCCCACTGATTGAGAGAAATTTACATGTCGTCTGCCCAGCGATTTAACAATAGGGAAGAATTGGTAATAACCAAATGTTTTATCAGTTACAACTATAAACTATTCTAGACAAATGCAGTTTAAGAATAGCATAAAATAGTTAAGCATAAAATTAGCCACTAAAAACAACAACTAAGCTGGACATTAAATTGTATTTAGCATTGAAACAATTTCACTAGAGCCAAAGGAATTAATGAAAAAAAAACTTCTTAGCTAAATCTACTCAACGAATTTTTCAATTCACTTTTCTCTACATGTATAAAGTTTTAAATCTTGCTTTAAAAGCGAGCTACTTAGCTGCCAGTTGATGAACTTTCAGGTTTTGAAAAATTGTCGATTTCTTTCTTGAAAAAGTTAAAAAGGTAATGATTTTTTTTTTTTTTGCTGTAGCAAAATTTTTTGTAGTATTCTGCAGAGTAGATGCATACCTATCGCTGCCATGCAAATTAAACTTATTCAGAAATGGTTGTGTTTCTACATGTCATCATCTTTACAATTTATACATAACTTTTTTGTATTATTTTATGAAACTTATAAGTACTGATAAGTCGATGAATACGAAATACAATGCACAAAAAACACAATTCATGTGCGAAAAATAAAACGGATATTAAAGATTTTATATTAGATATCACATCTTTTATTACTGAATATTGTTAGTTTTGTCACTGATTTAACATTTAGAAGAAAAAAATCGACACGCAGAAGGGACCCAAACCTTCTGCAACCGTCCGACCATAAAACGTGTGCCTGATTTATTTTTTATACCCCCGAAACGAAGTTTGGGGGGGTATATAGGAGTCACCCGGTGGTCGGTCGGTCGGTTGGTCGGTCGGTCCAGCGGTTCCGTTGCATTTTCCTTGTCTGGAGCATAACTTGAAAACCACAAGTTGGAATTCAGTACAACTTCATGCAAATGATCAAGCACATGGAGAGAAGTGCAGTGCACAAGAACCATAACTCCATCTTGACTTATTACAGAGTTATTGCCCTTTGTTACTTTTCCTTGTCCGGAGCATAACTTGAAAAGTACAAGTTGGATTTCAAAACAATTTCATACAATGGTCAACAACAATATGAGGAAGTGCAGTGCACAAGAACCATAACTCATCTGATTATTACAGAGTTATCGCCCTTTGTTACTTTTCCTTGTCCAGAGTATAACTTGTAAACTACTGGTTGGATTTCAAAACAATTTCATACAATGCGGGCCCCCCTTTTTCCACAGACGCAACAAGGGCCCCGGGGGCCGGGGGGGGGGATTTTTGAATTTTGAAATCAGAGTCACCGGGGGGGGCCTTTTTAAAATCTCAATTCAGAATCCCCGGGGGCCCCGTCGGGAATTTGTCTGCTTTACCAAATCATACCTTGCCTCGGTTTAACCGGAACCACGTTTTTCGGTCTTGTCTCGCAATTTCCCCGCATGACACCAGTACACACACCTACACGATGCGGGTCGGAAAGTTTTGTTTTTTATGATGTTTATCAGTACCCTCCAAAGTGTGAAGCCCAGTGGCCTAAGGAAACAAGTTGGGGGTTTGGGAAAGTGAAAACTTGCTAGGTTTAAATAAAAAAATTTACCAGCACTTACATTGTTTTTGCTCAAAAACCCTCGATTTTTTTTTAGGGGCCATATGTCAAAGGGAAATTTGGTTTTTAAGTATGAGGAGAAAACAGTCCAGATAGGGTTTTTGCATTTTAACGAGGGAAATTTATGCAAGTCACAATACATAAAAACATATTTTAACTGTTAGAAATATTATTTGAAAATAAATTTTGTTTGGCAATCGGGCAAAAAAACCCGGGGATGAATCATGAAAATTGAGTAAAGGAGGAACGCATGTACTTTGATCAAATTTTAAAAAAGCCCATAAAGAAACCCCAGGGTTTTTATAGCTTTTAAGGAAAAAAAAAAACACCTTCCCTCACGTTTTTTTTTCATAAATTAAATTGAAAGTTAAAACCTATTTTTTAAACCCTATTCTTTTTTTTTTTTCTTCTCAGTCACAGACACAACATTTTTTTAATGAAACTACTCATCATAAACTTGTTTTAAAACAGCTCGGGTTTTTTTTAAAGATGTTTTATTTTTGTTTTGTTTAAACTCAATAAATGTAATATCATAGAGGTATTTAAAAATTTGGAAAGGGAATTATGCATAAAAAAAGGTGCACTATCAACTATGCTTATGAAAAGGTAAATTTTATGCTCCCCCAAAAACCCCTTCAAAAAAAACGAAATGCATAAAAAAAAAATTCAAAATTTTTGATTTTTTTTAAAAAAAAAGGGTTGTAAAGATTTTTTTTTAAAAAACACAAGAGTCAAAAAAAAATAAATCAGATTGAGCGCCCCCCTTTTGAAAATATCTTGTAGAATTAAACTGTGTTTTATAAGAAATATGATATGGCTTTTTAAAGCAAGGGGAGTAACTGTTTAAGATTATGCGGTTTAAAAATTTTGAGGGAAAAACTTTTGTACGAAAACTTTTAATTCAAATTTAAAAATTTGAAAAAACGAAATAAAATTCATAAAAAACAAGTTGATTTTTAACCCCAAATTTTCTTTTATATATATTCTCCCCCCTTTTGTTATATTTAAATAAATGGAGAGGAACATTATCTACCAGTCAAGTTTTAACTTTGATTTAAAAATTTTACAGCATTTTTTTTAAAATGAAAAATTTAAAAAAAATATATTTTTTGTTGTTTTTTTCAATGAACCAGTAATGGTAAAAAAAAAAAGTCACTTTAAAAACATGAATAAGTCAATGCCAAACCCCGGGGGTCCCCCTAGACAGGAAATTTGAAAGGGTGCGGGGGAAAAAGGGGGGGCTTCGGCCCCCAAACCCCAAAATTAATTGGGCGCCAAAATGTAACGATTGGGCAAACTGACACTTCCCCGGGGGGGGGGGGGGGTTGGGGGGGGTACCGGGGGGACTATGTGTTCACATGACATTCGGTACTCGAAAATGTATATAAAATTTAAAAAGAAAAGGGGAAGCAATCGTTTTATTGTGCGTTTATCTTCCGGAAAAAAATTTAAATCAATTTCTTCTCCCCTCTTTTGGATAAATTTTAGTGCTGGATTATCTGATTCGATATTGTGATTGTGCATGATTTTTTAAAATTTAAAAGTGTTGCAAAAGGTGCCCCCCCGGGGGGTAAAAAAAAAAAGGGCATTTCCCCGGGCTCTTTGGGAAATATCACAAGGTTTTTTTTTTGTCCAAAAAGGGCTGTGGAAAAATTTTCCCTTTTTTCAAAAAAAGAGGGCTGAGGTGTTAGTGCACGTGGGGCAAAAAAGGTGATCGTGTTTCGGGGGGCCTCCCGCCAAGATTCAAGGACTTTCCCGACAGGAAGGGGGAGGCTTTCTGGTTTCGGGCCCCCCGCATGGGGAAAGGGGTTTTTCCAAAAGCAAAAAAACGTGCGCCTGGCCGTCCCCTTTTACAAGGCAACAACAACATGAGGGAAATTTTTTCTTCCACGGGCTTTTTCCCTTTGTTTGGGAGGGGGGGAATTTGGGGGATCAGAACGAAATGACGGGGGAAAGCTTTTCGGGGCCCGTCCGTCTTCACCAAGGGCTTCAGGGTTTTTGTTGTTTTACTCACAGATGTTTGGGCAAAAATTGCCAAAACCTGTCCGAACTGTCGAAAGGGGCCATGCAAAACCCGGGGGGGGGGGGGGGGGGGGGACGGCGGGGGGGGTTTACAACTGTAAAAACCACTAGTCCCCCGGAACCCCTGGCTGGGCCTGCGGGCCTAAGAAGTGAGCCCGGGGGGGGGGAGGGACTACAGATCCGCCCTCAGCCAAATTGAACAAATCAGGGAACGACGGCCCCCCCAAGGTAAAAAAATTTCCAAGCGACGGGGCAGATTGGGGGAAATACCGCGCAAAAATGTCTACAAACCATTCCTGGGGAAACTTTTGATCAGGAAAAGTTGAGGAAAGATTCCCCGACCCCACCGCTTTTTTCCCGAAGTTCCAAGTATTTAGCGCCAGAGACATGCCTGACGGAGTATAGGGAACTTGTGGAAAGCCCTTTTTTCCCTTTTCACCTAGTCACATTATCCTGACACTGGGGCCCCCCAAACCAAAATCTTGGGAAATTTCCCTTTATACTCCAAAAAAATTCTATTAAATATGCGAAACAATTTGTAATGAGTTGTTGTTATATTCTATTCCTAATTCCCTTCTCATCCCCTTGGCCTTTAAAGGAAAAAAAAGAAGGAAAGAACAAGCATTTTACAAAAAAAAAAAACAACAAAAAACTTTTCACGGAAAAAAAATTTTTTAAATTTTTTTAGAGGACAATTTTTCTATATACTTTTAATCTGTATCAGCATCGAGGGTTTTAAAAAACAAATAATTTTTATTTAAAAGTTTAACTGTGTTCAGCCAAAAGTGACGCAACCCTTTAAAACCCCGGGGGACCCGGGCTATTTTCAACACAGTTCAATGTCATTTCCGGTTTAAAAAAATGATACTCAAAGATACCGTCCCCGAGTAAGTAAAAGGATTCGGAATGTGCTTTTCAAACAAAAAGAAAATGGTCAATGACTTACAAAAAAAAGCTTAGGTTAGTGGGGAAAGTTAAACCGGAACCGTTAAAATGTGTAATGACGCGGCGAGAAGTGGCATAATAACACTTTCATTAACAACCTGAAAAAAAAAAAAATAAAAAAAAAAAAAAGAAAAAAAAAGAAAAAAAAAAGAAACAAAAGAATTTAAAAAAAAAAAAATTGTCTAAATAAAAATTTAATGGTTTTAGTTAGAAAATGATTATCATTTTAACGTTGGGTTGATTACATCCCCGGAAATATTGGTTACCGGGGCGCCTTCCAAAATCCTGTAAAAAGCCCTGCAATGGTCAACCACAATATGAGGAAGTGCAGTGCACAAGAACCATAATTCTTTAGAGTAATTTTCAGAGTTTTTCCCTTTTGTTATTTTTCCCTTGTCCATAGCAAAACTTAAAAAGAACTGGTTGGAATTCAAAACAAATTATACAATTGTCAACCAAAATAAGAGGAAGTGCAGTGAAAAAACCATAACTCTATCTATTGTAATTACAAGTTGTTATTTTTCCCTTGCCCGGAGTTTAACTTTAAAACTACTGGTTGGAATTCAAACAATTTCTTTACAATGGTCAAGACAATAAGGGGAAATGCAATGCACAAGAACCAAAAACTCTATCTGTAGTATGTATAGAGTTATTCCCCTTGCACTTACATCAATAGTAAGCGCTAAGGGAAAGTAAAAGTTCCTAATAACTTCTCATTTCAAAGCGTATTGGGGGGGTATTAATCACTTTTTGTGTAGTTTAGTTTTATGTTGTTTTTTGTTTTATCTGAGAAGTCTGTGTGTGATGGCTGTTCCAGGTTGACATTAGACAGTCAAGATTATCAAGTTCGAACCTAAAACAGCATATACCCCGGGATTCCCTTCCATATATTTGACAAAATATGTTTAAACTGATTTTTTTCCTCAGACTTAACAGAACTGTCTTTTTTCACTGTTGAGTCAAAACTGATGATTATTCAAAGATTCATTAATTGATAGGGTACACAAGAAAAATTTTTTTACGGGGGGGGGGGGGGGGGGGGGGGGGGGGGGGGGGGGGGGGGGGGGGGGGTTTCCAGAAAAAACACTAATTAAATTTTTTTGGCAGTTGATGTTGAAAATGACGAGAAAACCCATTTTTATACCCTTCCCCAAATACCGGGGGTAAATGCCCTTTCAGTAAAGTCATATCCTAGTCTGCCACCCCCCCAACCCACCCCCCCACTATGTCATTTTTTTTTTTTTTTTTAACACAAATGTAGTCAAATAGTAGTTATTCAATATCCCCTAATCTATGGAGATTTCCCCCCCCCCCCCCCCCCCCCCCCCCCCCCCCCCCCCCCTAACCCCCATTGCACCTAGCCAAAACATAGTGAACGTTCACCGGATCATTCCCGAAGCTTCTCATGGAATGCTCCGTCTTTTTTGCCCCCAAAATCTGATGCCATCGGGAGAAAAATCTAAGTATTTACATGCCAAAGGTTTGTCTCCAGTGGGACTTAGGCATTAAATCCATGGTCTTAAGTTTAAAAAAAAACAAAAAAAATTTGCTTTTATCCCCCGATACCCCTTTGAATGCTCGTAGTCACCTAAAAACTTTTTTTCCGGGGGCTGCCCTGGAGCCCCCCCCCCTCCCCCCCTCACATTCAAATTTTGGCCCCCCAGCTGAAAAATTCTGGGTCCTGACCCGGGGTAGTTAAATCTTTGCTAATACCTTTTAAACCCCCCTACCCCAGTATTCATGTTTTTGTTTTTTTTCAAGTGATGGGAAAAGGCCTATATGACCAGTTTTTGGGGGGGGGGGCGGCAGATGTTGGGAGGTCAGATACCATAAAATTAAATTTTGGAAAGAAAAATCCGAGGCGTTATCAATTTTTTTAAAACTTAATTTAATTAATTTAAAGAAATTAACAGACAACTTTGGGGGCCCCAATGGTTAAATTACCCCCTTGTGAGGGGAGTGACCCCGGTCAGGGTTTGACCCCCTGGCCAAAAACATATAAAGTCATAAACAATGGTGCTGGTATAGGTCCCTTGCTTTGTGCTCAGCATAAAGGGGTTTGGGCCTGGTGTCAGGATGTGACTGGGTGTGGTATCATGCACCTGTCTGTGGTGTGATACTGCAGTGTGGCAGCACTATATCTGTCTCAAGTAGACATAGCCTCCAAATAACTGCAATACTACTAGTGGGACATTAAATCCAAACAAACAACATAAAGAAATTTACAAAGGTAAGATGCCTGATGTAATATGAAAGATAGGTATTATATTGATTTCAAATAAAATGATTTAAAAATAATTTTCTGTTTTTCTTCTTATTTTTTTTTTTTGGAAATTATGAACACATCTATTTTAGCTCGACTATTCGAAGAATATGAGATCTTATTGTAGTCGCCCTGGCGTCGGCGTTGGCGTTGCAGCTTTTGGGTTAAAGTTTTGCGTGCAAGTTACTATCAACCTTGTATCTCACTAACCATTTATGGTATTGACTTGAAAGTTTATAGATATGTTCAGGGGCATCAGACAACCAAGGTAGATAACTCTTGACTGAATTTAATATGAATTATGGCCCCTTTTTAACTTAGAAATTTTGGTTAAAGTTTTGCATGCAATAGAAAATTTGGTTAAAGTTTTGCGTGCAAGCTACTATCTAGTTTGTATCTCAATAACCATTCATGTTTTGACTTAAAAGTTTATGAATATTTTAAGGGGCATCAGACAACCAAGGAGATAACTCTTGAGGGGAATATATTACAAATTATGGACCCTTTTTAAGTTAGAAATTTTGGTTAAAGTTTTGCATGCAAGGTACTTTCATGCTTATATCTCAGTATCCAGGCATGCAATTGTTTTGGGAAACATCTTTGATATGTTTGGGGGATCATACTTTCATGGTAGATAACTCTTGATGGAATATGTTACAAATTATGGCCCCTTTTTAACTTAGAAATTTTGGTTAAAGTTTTGCATGCAAGGTACTTTCAGGCAAATATCTCAGTATCCATGCATGAAATTTGATTTAAAAAATCTTAAATATGTTTATGGGTTTTCATACTTTCATTGTAGATAACTCTTGATAGAATATGTAACAAATTATGGCCCCTTTTTAACTTAGAAATTTTGGTTAAAGTTTTGCATGCAAGGTACTTTCATGCTAATATCTCAGTTTCCAGGCATGGGATTGATTTAAAACATCTTTAATTTTTTTTAAAGGGGTATCATACTTTCATGGTAGATAACTCTTGATGGAATATGTTACAAATTATTGCCCTTTTTAACTTAGAAAATTTTGGTTAAAATTTTGCATGCAAGTTACTTTCATGCATATATCTCAGTACCCAGGCATGCGATTGATTTTAAACATCTTTAATATGTTTAGGAGTATCATACTATCAAGGTATATAACTTTTGATGGAGTATATTACAAGTTAGGGCCCCCTTTTTTAACTTAAAAATTTTTGGTTAAAGTTTTGCATGCAAGGTACTTTCATGCTTATATCTCAGATCCAGGCATGGAATTGATTTGAAACATCTTTAATATGTTTAGGGGTATCATACTATAAAGGAAGATAACACTTGATGGAATATATTAAAAATTATGACCCCCTTTTAACTTAGAAGTTTGGTAAATTTTTGCCTTTAAGCTACTATCCAGCTTATATCTCAGAAATTGCTTGTGGGATTGACTAGAAAGTTAAGGAGTGTCTTCAGGGGCATCAGAAAACCAAGGAGGATAACTTTTGGACTGAATTTTATGCAAATTATGGCCCTTTTCTAACTTGGATTTTTGGTTAAAGTTTTGCATGCACAGTGTTATTGTGCTTATGTCTCAGAAACTAGGCATGGAATTGATTTTAGACATCATAAAAATATTAAGGGTTATCAGGCTATCAAGGTATATAGATTTCATTTGATTTACCAACAAGCATTTTGATAGTCGAGCGTGCTGTCCTCTGACAGCTCTTGTTTTTTATCTAATATAAGATTACAAAAATAAAAAGAGAGTCAACATGTTTATGGATAAGTAGGAATCCCAGCTGATAAAGGAGTATTAATGATAGTTTTGCTTATTGCACCCTTTATCAACAACACCAGACTATCTCTGACTGAGGAAGTTTTACCAGCATGCATATTAACCCCGTAGAGGGTTTAATGATAATAATGAAATGTTCAACTTCATAGGGGAGGAAGTTTAAATCATAAAAAAAAAGAATTTAAGATGTTGGGGTCAATTTTATGAGGTGAAATGAGTGCCAGGCTTCATCAATGGTGAGTCGTTGTTTTAGCGTGATTTTTACATTTTTTTTTACTATTTCAGAATGTTGCATAGGGTGACCATGTGTGTGTAGATGGGTGTTGATAGACATGATACACACAGATGGTTAAAAATCAAATTCCCAGTCAACCACCATCTGTGAAACAAGTTGCTTTAATGATGATTACTCGCAGGCTGATCTGGTTTTATGCTGTTCGCATAGATCTTTTCATGGTGTCCTATATGGGGGGAAGGGTTAATAGCATTGTCAAGTATTGTTGATAAAATTAATATGGTTTCTAGTACTTTTAATAGTTGTTCTCTCTATAATCATTCAAGTTTATGTCATTATGATATGCTATTGATAGACATCTTCCCTCTGAAACTTTATTTATACATTTTTTTTCAGTTTTGCATTGAAAACTTAAGATTTTCCCTTCCCCAATGTAGTAAAAATGGTTCTTTTCTCCTGAATTAAGGTATTATGGCACCCCCACATCTCTTGAAAGAAAAAAAACTATAATTTGCTCTCTAATTGACAGAACCACATTGATGTGACATTTTCTAATGAGAACACAAACTGCATGAGGAGGGTTTTGTTGCCCCATCAACCACATTCTCCAGTATTCATGCAGCTAGGAAGATGGTAAGTCTCTACTTCACTGCTTCTTCTTTCAAAGTGGTTTGAAAGAGTGGAAAAGCTTTAATAAGAGTTTCAGGTTTTTGGGTTTCTTAAACCCCCGCTTCAATTGTGTGCTAAAAAGGAAGGATGCTCATCACATCACATCAGGTTTGTCCCATCATGCCATGTCCCATCCTCTTCTACTTTAACATTACATAAAGACATTGTATGATGCGAGGATAATTAATCAACAAACGTAATAGTGCTATTTTCCTGAAAGGTGGTGTTTCTTCATTTTTTGGACAGTTTTTTATCAAAAAATTTTGTCCTTTGAATTGAAATGTCTGGGGGTTAATGCCTGATTTGCTTGTTCCTATGGCCTTTACCAATTTGGCATCCAGTTTATAGTATGCATTTTTAAGTTTTTTTACATTTGTGTAAAATTCAGCTGTTCAATAATTTACAGGTGTATTGCTTAGATGTGACAGCAGGGGGTCTGGCAGTCTCCAGCGACTCAGAGGGACATCTGAAAGTGTGGGAGGACACAGACAGGCGACGTAAGGGTGAGGCATCTATGGTCTTATGTCAAACTTATCATCTCTCAGTAGGTGCCCTAAGGGGGCAAAGCGGGTAAAGTCTTTTACTTTACATTACACAACCCCTCAAAACTGTGGGTTTCAAATCCCAGCAGGGCCATTCTGGTGTTCTATTGTGAGAAGCTTCCAGCTGGCTAGCGGTAGGTCAGTAGTTCTACACATACGTTGTCTTCTTCCACCTGTAATTAGGAGGACATCGCTCAGTTTCTTCCTCATAACTTACTTACTTACTTACACAGCCAGCAACACTGGTCCCTTCCTCACTCTGTAAAGTATGGGCTGTACTAAATTAACCCTTTACCTCATGAATATTCATGATCAAATTTATGACTTCATGAATATCAAATCCCTGATTTTTAAAATTTGGTTAATGTTTTTTTTGGCTTTTTTTTGGTACAGATGACTGTGTAGAAACTGAACTACTCTATTGTATGAGCAAACAGAGGAGACCCTGATCCAACAGGAGCTGTCTGATCTGGGTTGCTCTGTTTGCCAATGTGTCAAAATGAGTCTATACTTAATCATGTGCCATCCAAGCGTGTTGTTTAATTTGCCTGTGATGTCCACATCACCTTGACTTCTTCAAGTGAAGCTTCTGGTTCTACAGGGGAAACCCTGGGACAGATCATTTTTGGAAAATAACTGAGGAGTCCATCTATCCAGTCTCTTGTCAAGATTATTTCTCAGCAAACACCGGCTGGAGTTCTTGAAACTTTATGGGATGGCTCCCTATCAGGAGGACTGCCTATATTTAGGGGTTTTCCCAAATTTGAATTTAAGCTCCACTTCTCAAAGAAAAAATTTAAGCTATTGTCCTGACCCCTTGTCGGTGCAACATTGGTTTTAAAGGGTTTTTACTCGGGTCCTTTCTCCATAACCATCAAACAATTCACTTCAAACTTGGTATACTTGTTCAATTTCAAAAAGAAACCCATTTTAAATAGGGTAACTTGTTCACTATCAAAAAAGGAACCATTTCAAACAGGGAGGGGACCCTAAAGTTAATTTTTTAACAGTTTTACCCCTTTTCAATTTTAATTTTTGATTTTATTAAATCAATTCCTCAAATTTTCAAACAATTCACTTCCCCGGTTGAAAAATTTTGGGCACTTTCAAAGTTGAAAAAAAATAAAAAAAGGGCATGTAAACTTTAAGTTCATTTTTTTCAGTAATGCCCCCTTTTAACTTAGATTTTTTTTTTTTACTGTTCATTTTAAATGGAAAGTTTTTAGGCTAAGTTTTCCAATTTCTTGTCTCATAAGTACTAAAGCTAGGGGATTTAAACCCTTTCCCATATGTGTTATGGTTCAAAAACTTATGTCATATATTTTTTTTTTAATTTAACACTTTAAAAAAGTAAACTAATATTTACCCGCCTCAGAAAGATGGAGCACACTGTTTGGGACGCTCTTGTTTAAGAGTTTTAGCCCCTTTTGGTTTTTTAGAGTGCATGTTCGTATATTTTTTAGAGAAAAAAGGGAAAGGGCTTTTGGGGGTGTTTTCACGTGCCCATACTTTCCCCTCAGGGTGGTCATTCTAAACGGAGGGGCAGACATGCGGGCCCAAAATCGGTCAGCAGAAACGGGGAGTGTGCTCAACTTTAGTGGGTCACACTGAGGTAATGAGGACTTTTATGTATCTTTTTGTTTTCTAATAGTTTCTAAATATGGCATTTAATGCATTTATCTGTAATGAATTCAGCCTAGTTTGCTCTAGTGATTACAGTTTGATTAAAAGAGGATATTTGTTTGTTTTGAGGGAATATAAAAATATCTCACAAAGATTGAGACTTTTTAGATGTTTCAAGAGCACAAAGCATTTAAAGAAAAAAATTTTTAAAAAAACCCAAACAAAGTGAGATATACTCCATAGCTTCTTTTCTCTTAGCATTTTCTATAGTTTCTATAGCCCAAAGGTAATTAAAAGTGACATACCAAAAATGGCGCCAAATCACTAAAATTATTGACATAAGTGACATCATGGGAATTTTTTCATCCTTTTTTAATTTTACCTTTCTTTTTTCAATGTACAGAACGGGGAAACCCAAAAATTTTTTCCCCAAAATTTAAAAAATTTTTTTTATTCGGGTTTTTTTTAAAAAATTTAAAATAAAATTTTTGAAAAAACCCAAAAAAAAAAAAAAAAATTTTTAAAAAAACCCCCAAAAAATTTAAAATAAAAATGGGGGGGGGGGTTTTTTTTTTTTTTTTTTTTTTTAAAAAAAAAAAAATTTTTTTTAGGGGAAAAAATTTTAAAATTTTTTAAAAAAAAAATTTTCAAAAAATTTTTTTTAAAAACCTAATTAATTTAAATTAAAAATTTTTTTTTTTTCCCCAAAAATTCTTTTAAAAAAAACCCCCCCAAATTTTTAATTTAAAAACCCAAATTTTTTAAAATAAAATTTTTAAAAAAAATGAAACAAAAAAAATTTTTAAATTTTTTTTTTTTAAAAAAAAAATTTTTTTTTTGGGGTCCCCTTTTCTTTAAAATTTTAATTTTTAAAAAAAAAAATTTTAAAAATTAAAAAAAAAAACCCAAAATTTTTCTTTTTTTTTTTTTTTTTAAAAAAGAATTTTTCCACCAACCCCCAAAAAAAATTTTTTTTTTTTTTAAAATTTTTTAATCTTATAAACTGGTCCCAAAATTTTTTTCCCATTTTTCGAAAAATACCAAAAAAAACCCCCTTCACATTCTAAAAAATTTTAAATTTTCCCCATGACTTTTTTTTAAATTTTAAATTTTTAAAAAAACTCAAAGGGGTTTTATTTTTTTTTTAAAATCTTTTTTATTTTTTGGTTTTACAAAAAAAAACGGGGAAAAACCCCCTGGGAAATTAAAAAGCCCCATTCTAAAGCGGTTTTTTTATTTTTTTTGGGGGGAAAAATTTTTTTGAAAATTCCCGGTAAGGATAACGATGTTAAAAATGTTTTTTTTTCGATCCAAAAAAAACGGAACGCGACAAACTTTTTATGTTGGGGTGTGAGAATAAAAATTACGGGGAAAGGGGTACAAAGTCGCACCAAGGTTTTCTGATGCCCCTTTAAAACAGAGGCCCGCGACCTTGAGGTGTTGGATCTGAAAAAAAAAATCAAAGAACCGTTTCCGGGGAAACATTTTTTTAAAATTCATTTTTAAATTTTTGTTGATAACTTAATATTTTGTTAAATTTGACTTTAAATACTTTTTTTTAAAACCAGAAATTTTTTCCTTTTCAAAAAAAAACGATCAAGCTTTATTGTGGGGGAATTAAGTCAGAAATAAGTTTTTTTTTGACCGATAAATTTTATTGAAACCCTTTGTTTTGTTTGGGTTTTATGGCAGCATTGCATATATTTTACATTCTTTTAATAAACACTAAACAATATGCCGTGGTTTCTCCCCAATTAATGATTTTAGAGAAAAAGGGAAAAACACAAAAAAAAAAGACTTTTTTAATGACAAATGATTAATCATGGACCTCACAGTTTGTTATATGAACAGTGGTGCAAAATAGTTTTCATGTCCTGTTGATATAACATCCACCTATGTACTCTTGGAGGTTTGACAATTTGGAAAACAAATACAAAAAACACTTTTCCGAGGGGTTTTTTACAGGGACAGGGGGCATAGGGACAGAGTAGGTTGTTATGGAGATACAGATAGGTTTTGTATAGACTTTGAAATCAAAGAAATTTTTTGGATATACTATTTTGGGACTGAGGGCAGAGCTTGAGGGAAACCAAAATTGCATGTTTGAAAAAATTACCCAAAAAATTTTAACAAGTAAGAAAAAAGAAGGGCTAAATCAAGGGACCAGGCTTCTGCTTGATCACATGGTATTCAAAGAATCGCCACATAAATAAGAAAGGGTAAATCAAGGGGGCCAGGTTCTGCTTGAGTCATCATGGTTTCAATAATCGCCCCCTTGAGGAAACGTGTGACCATGTTCATTATAAGTTTTAGTTTTACCCCTTGGATATGTTACTAAAGTTACTGTCTACATTTAAAGAAGAAAAAAATTTTTCTTTCCCAAAAGTCTTCATAAGCCTGTATCAAGACATTAAAATTTCCTACGGGCCCAAATTTGGGTTTTATTGTCCATCCTGTAACAGGGGGGTTGTTGGTTCAATCTTCACATGAAAAAAAACAGTTTTTAAAAAAAGGTATACTCCCTTTATTGATGCTAAGCATTAAAGAGACTTCCCGGGTGTTTAGCTCTGATATTCACAATTAGAGATTTTTTTTCCTGCAGGGCTTCGGTAGTTTGGGCTTTGGGATCTTCCCCCACCTTTTATTACTGGAATCGCATGTGACTGAAAAAACTGCGCAGCGACAGTAAAAAAAAAATCAAAATTTTTTCTGAGGGGTTTGAGCTGGGTTGTCTGAGCAGTGAACTGCTGTAGATTTTTCACAGACAGTGTGTGGCGTGTGGGACCCAAAATGGACATCATGTATCAGACAACGAAAAAATTCGGTAAGTGTTTTTTATTTTAAAAAAATGGTATAGTAAACCTTCTTCAGTATACAATGTGAAAAAAAAATCACAAGAATAAGGCCCCAACAG
>CM037789.1:63491370-63541370 GCA_021229015.1 Solen grandis | reverse complement strand
GTATTTTTAGATTGTTTTGCACTAATTTATACTTTTAATACATCTAAAACAGCTGCAGGTATGATGGAATCATTCAGATTGTTTCTCTTTCTGTCCATCTGTTTGTCTGTTGACAAAAACTCTTCCTTTGAATGTGGCTACTGGTATATAGACTGAACATGATGTGTATGTTGAAATTAAGATAGTTATGTCACTTAATTCATGTCTGTCATTCAATTTTACAATGCTACCGGTAATCAAATGGATTTATTTCTGGCATCACCCTACGTAATGTATATATGTGGTCACATTGATTTTACGCGTGAGGCAGCTTTCTAGGTGACTTGCAGTAGGTTGATGGATCTTGCAAATTTCTTTACACTTTTAATTAGCTGGGCATTGCCATATTACTGAAAAACAATAAACATTAAAACAGTAATAGAAATGCCTCTTTTTTTAATAATGATCTCATTTCTCATAATTTAACATTGACAGCACTTGCCACCTCCTATCATATTTCTAGTTTTTGTGTTACATGCTGTAAGCAGAGGTGACACATAGGGATCACTTTTCCGTCATCTGTCCGTCTGTCTGTCACACTTTTTCCGTCATGCTTCAGCAGGTGACACATGTGTTCCAGGGAACACTCTTGTTTTGTTTTTCTTTTTCTAATTTAAATTTTCTGTTCCCAGATTTCTAATGGCTGCCAGTTTTGGTGCAGGGGTAATCATCATTTTAGATCCAAAAGGAGAGAAAAAACGGTAAGAAATAATATTTTGAATCACCTCTTCTAGCTTTAAATGAATTGGTAAAATTTATGTGGGATATACAAATGATTTGAAATGTATACAGGTTTGATAATGGTATCTGTGGAAATAGTGGTTCAGTGGTATAAACATGACTGCAAATCTGAAGGTTGCAGGTAGAACCCTGCACCTTCTTGACCTTACCATGTGTTACTGTGCAAAGTATCGCAGAAACTCAAAAATCATGTTTGTTTGTTGTTGTTTTTTCTTGGTGGGGGGTGGGGGAATAGGACTGGCTTTGATAGAGTATTAAAGTTTTCAGAATTGAAAAGTATGGCTGTACCAAATTTAAAATGTAATAGGTATAATAAAAAAAATGCAGAATCTGAATTCTGTTTTCCAATGTGTTGAATTTATATTTATTTGATTTTCTTAATATAAATGTCACTATTGAGTTAAGTACAGATATATTTGTGTATTTACTATTAAATGTCACAGTCTGTAGCCATTTCAGGTGCTGTCCATTGTTGTTTTGATATTTCATGAAAGAGTGACTTATTATGTAATTAGCATATGAATGTGTTTATTTTCTTGTTTTCTTCTGCCAATAAAAAGTATATAATAAAACATGATATTCTTGGACAGGGCTCATATCTTAGATGTCATAATTATACAAGAAACTGTACTTTGATGTAACAGTATATACAGTTCTAGGTTTTATTTCATTCAGAAAATTCTCATCATGAAACAAGATTTTTAATTGTGGAATTCTGGAAATAATTCCCTTTAAGAAATGTATCATTTTTGTACTTTTAGAGCAGTTTGTTTTTGTGTCTTATTCTATTTCCTTTTCAGTCAGGGGAGTCTGTTATTTATTTTCTTCCCATTATAGATATCCCCCATGTGTTTACAGTATTGACTCTAATGTCTGTACAGAGAGTACTTTTCAGTACCACAAATACATGATATTCATCATCATCCATTTTACATTTCCTTTACATTATTTTGGGTTGCACGTTTTTCTTTGGATAGCTTCCACCTCAGCCTGTCCCTTGACTGTCCCTTGCATCCCCCAGTGTCTTGCATGACCTAAACTTTTCAGATGTTTAAATCAGTTATGTTGCTTAACAAAGTCATTAATTAGAGAAAATGAAAACTGTGTCTTCATAGTAGAATAGTCATTTCTTATGAATCCCTTTTGATGAATCCCAAATTGTAATGATGTCATTGTATGGAAACTGTCTAGACTAGTGGGCCCCAGATAAAAAGTTTTAGCTCCCCAAAACTGTGGAAAAATCAAAGGTGTTGTCATTTTTCAAGTGGTTTGTTGATGATACTGGTTCCATCTAGATAGTGTGGGTCAGGTGATGGGTGGCTTTCTGATGTCATATGGGCAAGGGTAGCTATGGGCTCTGAGCATGCACCCATAGAAAAGATGGTCATCAGTTTGATCCATGTCAGTGGCTCACTGTCAAGTTTTTACGCCCCCCACTCCAAGTTGAGAAAATCCTTATTTTCTCTCTTGTATATATATTCATGTATTTCATAACTCCATAGTTATATTATTAGAAATATTTGTCACATGAATGGTAATAGATCCAGTATAAGTGAAGAAATACCTGTATTTTGTGTACTGCCTTTGTTATTGTTACTTACATGTGTGACACTATGTTTCAGTTGTCTGATATTCTTCACTATCCTGTTTGTGTTCTGCCATGGCTTCACTATCTACTCAATTCTGCCATTACTTTGGTAAGTACAGTGGATTAGTTATACAAAATACAGTGGGGGCTATACAGGAATCATACACTTTGTCCTGTTGCATCCCCACCCATTTTACATAGAGTTCAGTATCTCAAGAAGCCTCTCAAGATTTATGGCCCCTTTCTTTCTTTGAAATTTTGACATAATTTTCATTATTTGATGAAGAATTTACTTATCGCAGCCTGTCAACTGCCTTAAGTATACCCCACTACCTAAATGCGTATTTGACTTTCTTTTTACATTCTTTAGTGATAGCTTTAATTCATGATTTTAAGAATCGGTTGGATATTTTTTAATAAGGAATATTGTAGCCTGATTTTGTCCTAATTTCTTTGTTTGCTAACTTGATGCACTGTATTTCTGATATGATTTAAGGTAGGGTTGGACACCGATTCCCGGTATCGGTCTAATACCAAATAGTAACTTCGTAAGGTACCGGTATGTACCGTTTCGTAAAATACCGGTGCCTGGATTCGATACTTCTGTAATTGTGTCAATTAATCAGTCTTTAAAACAAAAACATGTAAACAAATAATTTAAAAATGGCCTTAAAACACAGATAACTAACCATGAACAAAATATGGGGATCCATAGCGTGTTACAGCAGCACTGAAAGTCCTAAAATTAAAAAAAAAAAAATTTATTACACTATTTAGGAGAATGATAATATGCACACTCAAGGAATCCGCTATTTTTGTTAAAACGTGGGTGTTTTGCAGACATTCGATAGAGCTACAGGTAAAAAAAGTTCTACTGCCATACCAGTATTGGTATCCGACCGTTTCGTGAATAACGATATCCAACCCTAATTTAAGGTTTTGTCAGTTATTCTTGAACATTTTCCATTGGTAAAATGCAAAATGTTATTGGAATTTGATATTCATTTCATATAATAAAAACTTTTAAAAAGGCTTTGCATGAAATCTGCATACATTTTCTGAGAATCTTGCGTGCTTGAATCAAAACATTGTAATTCTTACAGAGATAAACAGAGCTTTTGATTAGTTTCATTTTTTTTTTTTATTTTTTTTTGTAAACAAGATTTAGAAAATGTTAGCGCAATATCAGGATATTGCGATGTAGCATCATGTTTCTTGTTTACCAGAGATATTTCTGTATATGGCATTGACCTAATTACAGAAAAGATAGTACTAACTGCAACATGGCCCTTAATTTATTGCGATGTGTTATCATGCCATTTACCTACAGTTTTACCTGCATTATGCATGTTGCCGTAGGTATGTTAATTTCCCAATATTTGACTTATAATATTCCATATAAAAAAGCCACAGGTATTTAAAAAAAATCTGGAAAAATCACACTGGCCACTTATATACAGTTTTACCAGAAATTCAGGATCATGATACAACAAACAAAAGCACATGAGTCTTACTGTCAGTACATGCCTTTGTTCAGTAATCTTTGACAAACTTTTAGGGAAAGTTAGGCATCTGTTAATTGAAGGTATCAGAATCGGCCATATTTGTTCTTCTCTACAGATATTTTCTTACTTACACTGGTCAAATGTTGTGTTTGTAGGCTGTCAGTCTTCAACCTGTTCCTGATCGGGGTGGTTAACATGTACGTCATATTGACCGGTGGACTGTGTGCGCTGCAGTTTGCCTTCTTCAGGAAATACGAGACAAAACTGGCACTGGTCAGTGGTTGAAGTGTCTAGCCTTAGTAATGGTGGTGATGCATGATGATGATGATGGTGATGATGATGGTTGTAGTAATGATTAATAGTGGTAATGATGATTATGATGATCATAGTGGTGTAGTGATGATTGATGATGATGATGATGATGATGGTTGTAGTAATGATTAATAGTGGTAATGATGATTATGATGATCATAGTGGTGTAGTGATGATGATGATGATGATGATGATGATGATGATGATTACTTCTGTATTTATCAATGATGAAGATTGAAGAACTCAAATGAACTCCTCCAAGTTTACCTTATGTCTGATTACAAGTTAACAAAGTTTATCTCTAACAGTTAAATTTTCCTTATTTTACCATTTAATTGCTGTTGTTTTTGTAACCAGGAAATTATATTTGGCCAATAGAAGTGCATATTGTTTTAATCTGTTAACCATTCAAAATGCATCATTACATATCATCTGAAACCTGTGTTAACCCAAATCAGGCTGAAAGCAGATTCATTTGTAACAGATATATCTGGTTTTACAATGGTCGTATAGGTGATTTCATCTATAATATGCAGTGATTGAACAGCACGCTTGAATTCCACTAACAATACTTAGCTCTAAGTAATACTTAATTTCTTAAACCAAGTAGATACACATTCAACCACTACTATTTTATGAAATATTTAAGTACACATCTTTGTTAAAATGAATTATTCTCTTAATAAATAACAATAATTGATAAGAAATTAAGCATTTTGGTATTTTTATTAGAGAAACAAGACTAATGAAATTAGCCCTAAGGTATTTAAGTTTTACTTAGCGCCAAGAATTGTCGGTGGAATTCAACCCAGATTTGAGTCAGCTGGCCCTTCTTAAAATTTGAATGCCCTTAAACAGAGATAAACTGGCCCAAAAAGGAAAATAAAGAAAAGATGAATATAATTCTTACATGATTTGGTGAAAATACAAGCAAAATTGTCATTTTCGAGATTTAACATCAGAAGAGTACTACTCTGCATTAACCCTTTCCCTCATATAGACTCATTTTGACGCACTCAATAGGTACCACATAAAGCCTGATCTGCAGAAAACCACAGTTAAACCTTACCAAATTTAATTATTAAGTCCTCATTTCCAGACCACTGAGGAGCAGGGAACAGCATAAAACCTGATCAGCCTGCGAGTTACTCGCAGGCTGATCTGGTTTTATGCTGTTCGCATAGGTCTTTTCATGGTGTCCTCTATGAGGGAAAGGGTCAATATCATGTTTTGAAAATGATTGGGACCAGCAAGCATTTTAAGATTCTCATCCAAATGCCCATGCTAATTTTAACCACTGATTATACTGGTAAAACTTGATATACTCAAAGCTGATCAGGTTTTATACTGGGCACATAGGACTTGTCGCAGACTGCTGTGTCTGGTAAGGTGTTATTAAGATGTTAGCTGTGATTGACAGACTGTAGAGAAGCTGCTGTTCTCTCTGTACCCCTGGTGCTGTGTGATCCTCCTCACCTGGACTGCTTCCTCTGTCATCACCTGGGAGCTGGTGCCCTATGTCTTCCTAGCCATTGGGTAAGTATGTCAGACATATATGTACCCTTGCAGGCCTCATGTCGGATTGTTTTTAGCTGAAAAGTGCAAAATGTCCTGTTATTTTTTTTCCCACTCGGGCCACATTTAGTTGTTTTTTTTTGTCACCTGCCATAAGCATGGGTGACACATAGGGTCACTTCTCAATTGTCTATCTGACAATCTGTCACACTTTTTCAGTCATGCTTCTTATCAGCAATTGACAGATGTGTTCTATTGGACACTCTTTGTTTAGCCGAATGAGCTAAACATACAATGAAAACAGAAATGCAACATTTTTGGTATTTCTGCTACCATATTGTAAGTCTTGCATTCTTTAATGTATGTTTGCCAAACAAGTCTTATATTGTAAAATAACTATAACAAACATTTGTCTTTTGATCCTACTGTCACTTAAAGGTTTATCATACCCTTTATTCTTCCAGTCATTGAAATACACTGATAACATATCAAAATGGAAGTGTCAGCTGCCATAAATGTGATGCCTAATCACTTAACCCTTTCCCTCATAGAGGACACCATGAAAAGACCTATGCGAACAGCATAAAACCAGATCAGCCTGCGAGTAACTCGCAGGCTGATCAGGTTTTATGCTGTTCGCTGCTCCTCAGTGGTGTGGAAATGAGGATTTTTTAAATAAATTTGGTAAGGTCTAACTGTGGTTTTCTGCAGATCAGGCTTTATGTGATACCTATTGAGGGCGTCAAAATGGTATATATGTGGGAAAGGGTTAATAGTTCATTCAACTTTGTCTGATAAGTTTTATCTAATAGCACAGTACGAGCCTCCTCATTAACATATTATTCTGTATAGAAGGAAAACAACCGTATGACCATGTGGCTGTGTCTTTCCAGGTTCATCTACCTCCAGATGTTCATGGTGCCCCACACTTCATCATTCAAGACAGATAAGCCTGTAGAGGAGGAGGAACTGAACATTGTGCAGGAAGTTATCTCCCTTACAATGGCCATCATGTACTGCCTGTCCCCCTCCTTTCTGCACCTGGCCCTGCATCTCATACACAACCCCTTCAGTTACATGTTCAAGTTCCAGGTCCTGGTAAGTAACGCATGTCCTGGTGGTTGTATAGTTAGAATGTCTGCCCCAAAATTGAGGTGATGGGTTCGATCCAGGGCCGCGACATACCAAAGTTGTAAAAAATGGTACTGGTATAGCTCCCTTACATGGAGCATATAAGAATAGTTTGAGAATTGGCTGGTCTGGTTTCAGGATAATGTGACTGGTTGTGATATCAGGTCATTTGTCTACAGCGTGATAGATCAATACAGAAACACTATATCTGTCTCATAAATACAAAAGCCTCTGAGTGACTGAAATACGGTCCACTTGACATTAAACCTAGTAAATTAACAATTATTCTTTAGAGAAACCTTGAAATAAAGTACTGTGTATTTAAAGTATATTAAACCTGTCTGCCTGTATTTTTTGGTGTTTATTTACAAGTGTCTACAAATTGCTGTTTCTGTCACAGCTACACCTGGTGTTTATCTACTCTCTCAGTATCTTCCTCACCACCTTGATGAGTGTCCGCAACATTTGTGAATACACAGGTCAGTATCTGCAAGGCTCATCCAGACACTCCATTGTTAATGCTTACTCAAAACTTTGTGACATTTCAAGTATGTAATTACTTATCTAGACACTCCTGTATAAGAGATATTTCTCAGAAATAAGTCGCAATAATGATGCATTACTGGTGAATCATATGCATATACATGTTCAGCATTCCTATTTAACATATGCAGAGGTGTATAAGCTTGTAATTTGTCATGTACCCTCAAAATTAAAGACTTTCCTTGTGTTAGGGTACAGGAAGAAAGAAGAACAGTAGATATATCAGCAAGTTTCAAAAATATTGTCAGAAATCTGATATGTTTGGATGTGTAAGAAAAGCCAGAGTAAAAATTAAAATGTTGGTTATTTTTTCAACCTCTTAAACACATTTATGAGTTTAAATCTATGTGACTTAATCTGAATTTTATATAACCTAACTATTTCTTTTGAAAATTAATAATGAAGTAATCAAAATTCGTCTGTTTTAATCATTATATTTAATATTGATGGCATTTTATATTGCAGCCTAACTATTTACTTAATCAAAGTCCATTTATATGATCATTTCATATGAAATAACAACAACAACTATTAAGCACATAAATGAAAATGAACCTAGACACAAGAGTCCTTGTTTCAGGTTGGCAGTATAAGAATGTGGTATATGCACGCTGGGTCAGTGGCGCCATCTGTACGGCCCTCATCTACCCGGTCCTCATGCACTACCAGCTGTCCTCCCACTTCCTCCCCTGGCTCCCCCTCGGGGTCGCTATATACGCTGTCTACGGGGCTTTCCTCAGCGATAAAAAATTCAAGGTTAGTTTTGTCATTCGCCAACTTTACATAGTGAAGGGTCATTTATATAGGAACCATGTGCAATTTCCTGACCAGTTCCTCCCCGTCTCACCTGATACCACATCCTGTTTCATAACTTTTCATATTAAGTCATGGTAGAGATTTTCACTCTTCTTTATAAACTAGTGTTGGCCTATCAAAATATGTCTTTATTATTCAACATTGCTCCAAACCAATCGGTTTTAAATCCTGACTCATCTGTTTTCTTTGTACTCATTGTATTTTGATCCTTTATACCCTCCTTAAATCTGGCTATTTTTTTATGAATTTTTTTTTTTCTTTTTTTAGAATTTGTGAAATGAATTTGTCTGAACAATCAGAATATCACAAGGTATGAAAGGTATTTCATACAGAATGAAGATTCTACTTAAATGAGATCATAACAATTGCATTTTAACCTTTTCCCTCATAGAGGAAACCATGAAAAGACCTATGCGAACAGCATAAAACCAGATCAGCCTGCGAGTAACTCGCAGGCTGATCAGGTTTTATGCTGTTCGCTGCTCCTCAGTGGTCTGGAAATGAGGATTTTGTAATTAAATTTGGTAATGTTTGAGTTTGGCTTTCTGCAGATCAGGCTTTATGTGGTACCTACTGAGTGCGTCGAAATGAGTCTATATGAGGGAAAGGGTTAATTGTTTCCTTTGTCACTGATTATGACAGTTTTCATTTATAAAGGCTGATGGTTTGATTAATGTTTTATGTAGAATCAAACCTTGATAGTCACAGGATGTTGATAGTTAGGCAGAACTTTGTCTTAATTTGATAAAGTCCCTATTGACTGAATTACTTTCAATAGGTTATTTAACCCTAGCAAACAGATGGGATTTTAGTGATCATTTGTCCTCTTTAGATAACACAATTATATGAAGTAGAAAACAAATAAAATTAAATTAAAAATGTGTATCTGTTGACAGCTGGTGTCCCTCCTCACCCTACCTGTACCGATTCTTTTGTTTATGTACTGGCTGACCTGGTTACCATGGAAAATGGAGTATCCTTTGACGTTATCTGTACCTCAACATGGTGCCATACACATCTGTAATAGCCCAACATAACATTTCAAGAGATCTTCTTCATGTTTCAAAGGAATGAAAATCTTACATCTTAGAAGACTAGTATATTTATGGTTGACGCTTCACACAAGCACAATTATTTTACATTTTCCTCATAATTCATTGAAATTTTTACAGGCATTACTGCGGTTTTAGATGTCAGAGAAAATCTTATCAAAGTAAAACACACACAATGAAAAGTGTATGTGCATCCAACATCCTGTTCTTATTTTTGTTAATTTACAATGTCTGTAGTATTCAGACTCTTCATGTGGGAGTCCAAGAAATGACTGGTGAAAGCAAAGTAAAATTGTGGTTAATATTAGGCTGTTATCTTGCATTATGGTACGTTTGAGGACAAAACAAAAATTGAAATCAAAACAGAAGTTTAACGCAACCAGTCAGACAAGCTAAGCTTGTTACACAGATAGATAAAACACTGACAGGTTAATCGGAATCAGATCAACAAACAGCTGGTCATATAGTTTTAGTTATAGACTTATGTCAGACCCTGCTACCCACTCAGTAAGCATCCAGGATAACCTCTATGTCCGAGACTATGGACCCTTAACTCAACGCTTAGATCTCTGTTTGGTGTTGAGATGACAACGTTGTACTTCCTGCTGCTCGCAAATTGCGTGCTGTGTTTCCTTTGTGTGTACAGCGCCATCTACTGGTACCAGTCTGCCTTCGAACTGATTCTTGCTACAGAGTGTGCAGGTAAGTCCTAGAATCAGTCCATAAACAGGATGAAAGATTTCTGTAATGGAAATTTAGGAAGTTTTCTGATTCATAAAAGCAAAGGGATAACAACTGTAAAGTGCCATTTTCAGCAAAATTTAAAAGGCCCATTATTCTTCCAAAATCAGTGTATATTAATTAGATATAAAAGCAACCTGTGCACTACAAATTTGTTACAAGATGCAATCTGTACATACTCGTTGATGACGACTTTATTACAATGGATGAATAAGAAGAAAAAAATTAACTTCATCGGATCATTCCATTGTTTATATAAATAACTTATTTGCATATTCTGCATATCCTTGTCAATTTTCTGACGTTTTCCATAGACCGACCGTATGTCCCCATTAACCAATCACGATTGAAAAAATATTAATGACCTTGCAGAAAAAAACAAATTTTTAATCGACAACGGTTTCTCAAATTCAAATTATTTCCAGTTACAGACCGTCTTCGAGAGTACTTGCTAATTCAAAACATAAACAATTAGAGTATTTTGACATTCATCCAAAATACATTTTCAGTGCATTAAACTGTTATTTTACTGAAGATATTTTCATGTTATGTACCATTTGTGTTAGTCTACAATATATTTATTTTATAATTTCTTTTTCATGAAAATTGAATCATTATGATATATAATGGGCCTATAATCCTTGTTTGTAAAATTGAAGGTCTTAAGTATTAATATTCACTCATGTTAACATCCTCACTGAATTCCTGCAGGGTCATTTGGATATTTCACGCGAGGAAGCTTTCCTACTGGCTTGCAGTAGGTCAGTGGTTCTACCCAAGTGCCTCTGTGCATTCGGGTCTTCCACCACCTGTAAGTAGTAGGACATTGCTATATTAATGATACAGGGACATTTATCTCGAACACATCAACAACACATGTATATTTCAGTATTTGTGCTGTGTGAGGTACTGCTGTATGGGAGCGGACTGTATCCTCGTTCCTTCCTCATCATCACAGCCGCCATTGTGGTCTACACCCTCCACAGGTAGGTGACCGTCCTCTCATGTGTTGATTCTTTCTCTCTATGAAACCCAGACAAATGTTTTGGTAACATTTTGCAAATTTCATATTTTGTCTGATGTATTAAATTCTCAGAACAAACATCTAATTTGTAAGATGAAGTGAGCAAAAAACAACAATTATGTACCTCTTTATCAAGCTGTAGGAATGATTTTTAGAAAACACACTTTCAAAAAAATCACTGATATTTCACTGAGGTGAAAGATGTAACTTAAGATGTAATAGGAATATTGTCCAAAGAATGATTTTGCAAGCTGATCTGATTTTTGTGTCACCAGCTGTAAGCAGAGGTAACACATAGGGATTACTTTTCTGTCATCCGTCCACCAGTCTGTCTGTCTATCACACTTTTTGCTTTACGCTTCAGCAGGTGACACATGTGTTCCAGAGAACTCTCTTGTTACTGTTTTCTGTTTTTTATTAACCATGCAACAGAAGGTGAGGTACAATGTCAGTGGTTTTGTTCTCAGTAATAAATATCCCCGCTGAACTGAAGGTTTGGGAGGGGAACTTTTGTTTTAGAAAGGTGTGTCCATCACAAAACTTTACAAGAATGTTCACCAACATGTATTGCTGGATACCTGGGGATTTGTTCATTGTTTCACCCGATATGTGCAAAGATATGGCCCTTAAATATACCCCGTAGATGTTTTTTGCACATCTCCATAACTGTATGAGCCAAAGTTACAAAACTTACAGGAATTTCCACCAGCATGCAAAGTTTAACACCTGAGGTTTTTTTTTGTCACCTGCTGTAAGCAGAGGTGATATATAGAGTACACTTCTCCTTCGTATGTCTGTCTGTCTCACACTTTTTCTGTCAAGCTTCTTTTAGCAGGTGACACATGTGTTCCAAGGAACACTTCTTTGGCTAAGTTTTCCCAATATGTGCAGGGTTATAGCCCTTGAATAGATTGAAAAAAAAAAGTTGCATATGTCTTCAAAACTGTATTAGCCAGAATCACAAAACTTTCAAGGCAGTGTCACAAAATGTCACAGGAATGTTCACCGGCATGAAAAGTTAGACACTTGGGGTTTTGTTTTCATTTTGCACCATATGTGCAGAGGTATGGCCCTTGAATAATTTTAGAAATAGCCTTGCTGCATATATCTCAACTCTGTAAGAGCCAAAGTCTCAAAACTTTACGGCAATTTTCACCAGCATGCATATTTAAACACCTGAGGGTTTTTGTTAATTTGCCCAATATATGCAGAGTTATAACCCTTGAATAAATTGAAAAATAGTTAGTTGAATATATCTCTAAATCTCTACGAGCCAGAATCATAAAACTTTACAGGATTCTTTATCAACATGAAAAATTAAACCATTGAGGTTTATTTTTCTATTTTCCCAATATGTTCTTATGGCTGTTAAATAAAAAGCATTGTTGTGTCTATCTTAGACTGTAAGAGCCAGTGTCACAAGGGATTGCATCACATTTGAGAAATGTTTAAGAGTAATTTCATTTTTAAAAAAATCAAAATATCTTAAGGTGATATTTAAAATTATGAAATATAAGGTGATATATGAAATAAAATATAAGGTGATATATATAAATAATACAATATAATATATATCATATGATAGTTGCTTTGTAGGCAGGTTTTAAAATTGTTTACTATCAGCAATGTGTAAATATTTAAAGAATCACATAATGCAGAAAATTGCTATCATCAATAAAGACAGCACACATATAATAAAAATCTGACATTGTACTAACCTAAGATTTTATATAAAATGTGTTGACCTTTGACTAATCACTGACATCACTGCTATTAAAAGACCTATTAAAAAGTAGAGTTCATATGAAAAAGAGTCACACCAGTATACACTTACTTGTTCATGTATTGTTATGTACACATACTAAATTTTGTTGGTAGATAATTTCTAGTTTAAACACATTTGTCGGTAGGTTATTGCTAGGGTTATACAAGTATATCAATGGATTCTTACTAGTTACACAAACATGTCAATAGATTGTTGCTAGGTTACAGGTGTCAATAGAGTGCTGCCAGGTTTACACAAAAAAATGTCAGTAGATTGTTGCTAAGTTACAAAAATTTGCCAGTGGATTGTTGCTAGGCCACACAAATATGTCCTTGGATTGTTGCCAGGTTACAAAGATGTCAATGAAATGTTTGCCAGATTACACAAAAATGTCAGTGGGTTGTTGCAAGGCTATACAAATATTTCATTGAAGTGTTGCACAAATATGCAGATGTATTGATGCAAGGTTTCTTAAATATCAGGGGCATAGGTAGGCCAAAACTGAGTACACACAAACATGCAAGAGGTCTTACAGGTCCAGGACCTCTGTCCTTGTGGGGCCCCAATGGGCTATTCCAAAAGAAGCTCTATGGATTTTGTAATTTAGGGATGATTATGCAGTTTAAGTTTAATATTAGGTCACAATAATGTAGTTTCAGTCACTTAGTATCATTTTAAAAATATATTTCCCAAAACGAAATGTATGCAAAAGCATATTCGGCATATAGGCAGCTACACCACTGAATATATCAGTTAAATGTTGCCAGGTAACAGAAAATAAGTCCGTGAAGTGTTGCCAGGTTATACAAATATGTCAATGGTTTTGGCTTGGTTACACAAATATGTCAATGGATTGTTGCCAGGTTACACACGTCGGGTAAGATCAGCAGTAAGGCCACCACCATTTGTTCGTCAGTGCACGTGACTAAGGCGCTAGTCACCATTATCTATGACATGATTGGTACAAGTGATCCACTGACCATATACCGATGTGTGACCATGTTTATCCTGTGTCTGGCAGTCATCAAGGTGATAGCGGAGGAGACAAAAGATTCACACACGGTAAAAGATGTGAGTAGACATAAAGAAAGCAAATTGCTGAAAGAGTATACTTTGTAAAGCCGTTATAGGGCCTTTTATCTTTTTTAAATTCAATTTTGAAGCAGGTTTACATTAATCCTTCTGAACAGTTCAAAATTATACCAGTACTTTGTGACTGGGAATGAAGTTTATGTGACTATTGATGTGTGTACAATGACAGGTGCTGTACAACGTGAGCGCAATATCCATGTCAATCATGTTGAACTCCAACCCCATTCTACACATCATGTGTATCTACGTCCTCTGGGAGGAACCAACGCAGTCCGATATCATGGGTAGGTAGTGGTGTTAGCCCTGGTGAGAGAGCTAAGAATATGAAAAACTGTTTAACAAATAATAAATCTTGATTTTTTCATGTAGAATATTTATAAAAGATAATTAAGAAATTCAAAGTAAAATAATATAATAAATCTGATATCAAAAGCACTGTCAGCAGTTTTAAGTTTTTACGGTTCAGTCTTTGTTCATAGTTTTCGTATGGTGAAAATAAATCATTGTATTTTAGAAATTTCTGACATAAAACTGATCTAAAGATTAGGTTAACCTCATATGAGTGAGATATGTTTTGAAGCCTTGGCAAGCAAAAAGATCCAGATCAGACATCTCCATCCTGGAGGTGTCTTCTGTTTGCTCATTCACTAATGTAGCTCGGATTCTACACAGTTTGCACAGCAAAGAAAAATCCATTGTTTCATGTACCTCTTAAACTGATATCCATCAAGTCATGTACAGTACATGAATATTCATGAGATAAACTGTAGGGATACATGTACACTGTGAACAAAACGATGTGAGAATTTGGTTGATTGATTTCTTCCTTACTAACCATGCTTATTCTTTGAAATGAATGAATTTATTGTTAACTTTGCTGTTAATCTCAAGAAAAAAATTAAGCAAAATATATGAAATGAAAATGAAAAAAAAAGAAAAGAAAAAATATACAGGCTGAATGAGAAATTTTAGTAAAGATTGCTAAGTATGTTCAGTTTTTTTATACGCCGCCAGAGGCGGTCGTATATTGGCGTCATCTTCTCCGTCTGTCCGTCCTTCCGTACGTTCGTACGTACGTACTTCCGTACGTTCGTACATCTGTACGTCCATATCTTGTGAACGCAACTCCTCCTACGTTTCTGAATGAATCTTTGCAAAACTTGGTCAATGTCATTACTATAATGGGTAGATGTGCATGAAGTGGCGATTTTCCGGTTCATTGATTTTTACAAGATTTGTGTCCCTTTGAAACTTAGTCTCTGTAACTGAATGATATTGCAGCCTTGTGAACGCAACTCCTCCTACATTTCTGAATGAATCTTTTCAAAACTTAGTCAGTGTCATTACTATAATGGGTAGATGTGCATGAAGTGGCGATTTTCCGGTTCATTGATTTTTACATGATTTGTGTCCCTTTGAAACTTAGTCTCTGTAGTTGAATGATATTGCAGCCTTGTGAATGCAACTCCTCCTACATTTCTGAATGAATCTTTTCAAAACTTGGTCAATATCATTACTATAATGGGTAGATGTGCATGAAGTGGTGATTTTATGGTTCATTGATTTTTACATGATTTGTGTCCCTTGAAACTTAGTCTCTGTAGCTGTTTGATATTGCAGCCTTGTGAACGTAACTCCTCCTACATTTTTGAATGAATCTTTTCAAAACTTGGTCAATATCATTACTATAATGGGTAGATGTGCATGAAGTGGCGATTTTATGGTTCATTGATTTTTACAAGATTTGTGTACCTTGAAACTTAGTCTCTGTAGCTGATTGATATTGCAGCCTTGTGAACGCAACTCCTCCTACATTTCTGAATGAATCTTTTCAAAACTTGGAATTAAGGGTAGATGTGTTTTGGTACATTAATTTTTTTTCCCCTGAAACTTAGTCTTTTTAGCTGATTGATATTTCAGCTTTGGCAATGCAATTTCTTGTATGTTTCTGACCTAATCTTTTCAAAACTTGGGCAATGTCATTACTATACTGGGTAGATATGCACAAAGCAGGGGCTTTGATGTTCATCAATATTTGCAATAGTTATGCCTTTCTAAACATGGTCTGTTTAAAACACAACTCAAGTTTCTAAACAGGTAAAAGTGCATAAGGCAAGGATTTTCTGGTACAGTGATTTTTGCAAGAGTTATGGGGAGAAAGAAAAAAGGATTCAAATTGATACTGCTATTTGACCTACTGTCATATTGGAAGCATTTTTAGGGTTCTATCTCTGTTCAGCTAAATTAATTGGTCTTACAGACTTCATTATGAGGTTATGCTTACAGAAATGTTAAAAGCAATAATTAAAAGACCCCTCTTGGTCTTTATATTTTGTGGCGGCGTATATTGTGGCATCACTGGCACTCTTGTTTTTATATATGAAAGTAGGATGAAAGAAAAAAAGGAATAATAGAATGATTATTTAGATATTTTATAAACACACACATAACAGGGTAAAAGAATGAATGAAAAGGGATTATCTATCTTATCTTTCTGACGTAGACACATTATAACTGACCCTCAGAACAAAGGTCACCTGTGAACAAAGGTCAATTTTACCTTGTCTGACCTTTGTTCACAGGTTTGACTATTTAATTATTTCCCTGGCAGGTCTGTGTATCACGGTGTGCGGTGTGTGTATCATTGTTGTCGGGTCACTACAGCTGCCGCCAGAGTCCGTGACAGCGGTACGACAGATAGGCGTGGTCTCCGTTAGTCTGGGAGTATTGATACTGGTCATGCAGCCTCCTATAGCAACCACAGGGTGAGTCATCTTCTGTTTCTCTCATAAAAATATCTAAAGTTTTTCATTTCCTTCCAAATATTAGAGCACACATGGCTGACTCTTTCTGGCAGAACTATTATCAAGTGATTGAGATTTATACCATTGTGTGAAATATTGTCAACTTTCAAGACAATAGCCAGCCACATAAAAACGTGAACTTAAGATGGTTTGTCCCCTCCTTGGTACTTACCCAAATTTAAACAAGTTAAATTTTATTTGAAAGTGAGCATATTTCTGTTCCCTTAGAATGTAATTAAAGATATGTGTTGCCATTAGCTTGTAAATGAGCTGTAGGATTTGGGTTTTTTTGAAAATACTGCCATTTTAAATTAGATAAGGAGAGTTTTTGATATGGGTACTTTAAATTTGATTGTCTAGACTGCATAGTGAGGTCTGACTACTTAAGTATGTTGATTGCATATAGAAGTAGAGGATAAAACAGTTTTGCAATCTGCCCTTTATATTAAAATCAAAAAAGTTTTTGCCAGACTTTCAGTAATTTTGACACTGCATTTTTGTAATACATTTATGGTGTGTGTGTCCTCAGCTTTAACATTAGGAGATCATTAGGCTGTGAACCATGCTGGTTGTCCTATGCATCATATCCTATTCCTGGTGCCTGAATAGCAGTGGTAACACGCTTTGCTTCTCACCAGTGCATACCAGGTTCTATTCCTTGTTATGTACGTGAGAGGGTACAGTGGGTGCCCGTCCAGACACATGAGTTTTCTCCAGGTTCTTTTGTTTCCTTCCACAATAAGAACCACAGATGCTGCCATCAGAGCCATCAAGAGTGATTAATATAAGTTGTGAGAGCTTGTTTCGTAATCAGTATAAAATAAATGCAGTTTAAATAAATATCCCATTCCGCTCTACAATATATATTTTTATATTTCTGAGTCTGTGTGGTGTAGTTGAGATTTTTTCATCATCTGAGTAATAACTGCAATTTTTTTTTAAAAATCATTTTTGTTTTTTTTTTTGGTTTTTTTCTGACACTTAATATATTTTTTAATTACTATTCATCTATTTTCTATGGACCCTAATGTCTGAATGGTTAGAATGCTGTATCCAGGAGGTTATGGGTTAGATCCCATCTTCGACACCCCAAAATCATTAAAAATGGTCCTGGTATTTCTTCCTTGCTTGACTCTCAACATTTAAAGGTAGATTCAGATCTGGTTGTCCCAGTGTTAGGGTAATGTGACCTGCTGTTGAATCGTGCCACTTGTCTGTGTTGCCGTGAGGGAGTACTATAGCTGTCAACTTGACAAAGTCCTTAACCCTTTCCCTCATAGAGGAAACCAGGAAAAGACCTATGCGAACAGCATAAAACCAGATCAGCCTGCGTGATCAGGTTTTATGCTGTTTGCTGCTCATCAGTGGTCTGGAAATGAGGACTTTATAATTAAATTTAGTAAGGTTTAACTGTGGTTTTCTGCAGATCAGGCTTTATGTGGTACCTATTGAGTGCGTCAAAATGAGTCTATATGAGGGAAAGGCTTAAATGACTGAAATACTGTTGGTGGGACATTAAACCCAAGCAAACAAATAACCTCCAGTGTCTGATTATTTACAGAAGCAGTCTCCTACAGTGGGGAGATGTATCCAGCATTATCTTGGTAGCATTTGTGTTACTGACTGACCGTGCCACCTCGCTCAAGCAGCTGTTTGTGTGTGCGGCCATCGCAGGCTTCTTCCCTGGCATTCGCATGGCTACACTGGTACGTCAGATATTGTTATAGTAAGTTGTAGACTGATGTATGGGAACAGAACTATAAGTCAATTAGACTGTTCATTAAGTACTCCTCAGTGGGGGCAATTTTTAAATTCCATAATTGTTGTACATGTAGTTTAATGAAAATATGTTTTCATTACTTTAATGGTGCTTTTAGTATCTACATGAATTTTAATTATACAAGAATGATACTGATGTGTCCTGTGTGTCCCCATACAGATGTACTCAGCAGCCGTGGACACGCCCTTCCTGGTGGTGGTGGGACGCTGTGCCCTGTATATCCCCGCTTTCAGCTGCCTCATCTCTCTCCTCTTCATCTTCCTCAAGCTAGAGGTGGTCAGCAAAATGATGGAGAAATGTATACTATACCTGTAAGTTGGCACAATCTGATGTATTGATGTGGAATTATGCCAGTTTAGTTGCATCCTGTCCCATCACATCCATTTGGTGAAGCAGGGGTATTTATCAACTTCAGCATTAGCTCTAGTTTATTCTGTCATATCACCACAACAGTTTATAAACAGCCTTCATTGATTTCTCTAGTTGTTCACATGTAATTCAAGTTTTTTCCAGGTAAAAGAAATCTTTAAAGATTTTCTTCAATTTTATGAAATATTATCCAAATTAGATTTGTTGAAACAGATATTTTTCAAGCTAAAATTGATATAAAACATAACTAATATGTTTATAATTGTAGACTAATTACACAAGGAAGTAAGATAATGTTTAACCCTTTCCCTCATATAGACTCATTTTGACGCACTCAATAGGTACCACATAAAGCCTGATCTGCAGAAAACCACAGTTAAATTATCCTCATTTCCAGACCACTGAGGAGCAGCGAACAGCATAAAACCTGATCAGCCTGCGAGTTACTCGCAGGCTGATCTGGTTTTATGCTGTTCGCATAGGTCTTTTCATGGTATCCTCTATGAGGGAAAGGGTTAAAGTCAGTCAAGAATTACTCATTCCTACTAATGACATATGACAAATATTTGCCATATTTTAGAAATAGCATCTGTGATTTCTTATAACATTCTACCTTGCTCAAGACTGTAAGATTTCAAGACCTAACTGGATTTAAAATTTATATTCCTTGCCCTGTTTCCATGACGTCTTTGTGCCCACCCCAGGTGCAGTTGTCTGGGCGTCCTCTCCTGCCTGCTGCTGATGCTGGACATTGGGAACCGTGAAAAGGGCCAGAGTGTGATGTCACTTCCTGCCTGGAAACTCTCCATGGTTACCACGGGTGTGGTCAGTGTCTCGCTGAAGATACTGTCCCTCACTCAGGTAGTGCATAGCTTACATTCTGTGGTATCATATATTTCATTGACTTTATATTTTGTTGATATTCTTGTATAATTACATTTCCATTACTTTATTCATGTATTTGTGTTTGATGAAATATAGAAGTCTACTTTAAGAATGATTTTTGTGGATTGGGGTTAATATTTGTGGAAACCAGCAAAAAATAATCCCCATGAAAATTAATGATTTTGCTGTAGCTCTTTTTATGTTTTACATCTTTTTCACAAAGAAATGGCATTTTCAGTTTTTTTATTTGATTCTTGCAACAAAGACCTTTTCATTACTCAGACTTTTTATTGCATGCATTTTCTTTACTTAATCTATGTCAGAAAAAATATAGTTATCTGTATTGTCAGAATTATGGCAACTTGTATACATATAAGAGTGGATTCATTACTTGAAATAAGAAAACATGGTCACTTTCCTTCCCTTCAAAGCACTTTGCTTGAAGAAAGCCCATTTAATAAAGTCTTGAAATCCTTAATCTCATTGGAGTCTTCTCCCTTATACCAGTATCTGATTACTGACTGTAGAGTGACTTTCCTTGTTATGTGCAGGACCTGTTGATACCACTGGTGGAGGAGAAGCAGGAGAAGGAGATACCACGGCTACCCTTCATCGGGAACGTGACCAGCATCCTCACCTTCATTCTGGCCTGTGTACAGTCCCCTGTCCGGGGCTTCCTACATGACATCTGGGTGGGTATAGTTTGTGTCAGGACCGACCCTGGTGGCTGAGTAGTTAGAGCTTCCAAACCAGAATCGCGAAGTCTTGGGTTGATCCCTGGCTGTGACTTGCCACAGTGTTAAAAAATGGTATTGGTATAGCTCCCTTGCTTGGCGCTTAGCATATAAGGGTAGATCTTGGTGTCAGAATAATGTGACTGGGTGTGGTATCATGCCACATGTCTACAGCGTGATACTGCAGTGTAGCAGTATTATAGAGTGTCTCTCACAGACAAAAGTCTCAAGATGACTGAAATACTATCCATGAAACATTATACCTTAACCCTTTCCCTCATAGAGGAAACCATGAAAAGACCTATGCGAACAGCATAAAACCAGATCAGTCTGCGAGTAACTCGCAGGCTGATCAGGTTTTATGCTGTTCGCTGCTCCTCAGTGGTCTGGTAATGAGGATTTTACAATTAAATTTGGTAAGGTTTGAGTTTGGCTTTCTGTAGATCAGGCTTTATGTGGTACCTATTGAGTGCGTCAAAATGAGTCTATATGAGGGAAAGGGTTAATTAATATAGTTGTGTCAGTCTTGTAGTTATAGTCACTGAATAACTATCAATGGGGTGGCAGTCCTGGCCCCGTGTTCTCAAAACCAAAAGTTGTACAAAAGTACAATGTTCTTGCCCAAACTCAAATATGGCTATTAGATTTGATAATAATGATATTTGATTGTGTTGGTCGTAATAAGTACACTGTATAAAATCAAGTGCATAGTTCCACTGCATTTCCTCCTGTTTCCTATCTGTTTTCCCTGTTTTTTTAAGTTCAAAATCTTAAGTACCACCAGTGCAGTATACAGAGTTGTGTGAGGTTAACGGCTTTAAAGTATGACATTATTTGACCATCCTCTCAATGTATATTGCAGTGTTGTGGAGCCACCCTGATCTTGCTGTGTCTCCAGAAGGATAAACGACTCTTCATGAATCTCAGACAGGAGAACCAGATAGTGCCAACTATTTTCACGTGCATAGCAATATTGTACAGCTCGGGGCTTGTGCGCACGGACCTTTGGAGTTCCACCTCACTCTCATTCCTTCGCTCATTTGTTGAAATATCAACCATGTTCTCAGTGATTCCATTGTTTTACATTCTCTGGGGAATTCTGTGGCAGTCAAGCCTCATCATGTCCGAGCAGCTGGTGGTATTCCTGCTGCCCATGAACGGTGTTTATCTACTGTATGGCAGCTCGTACGCGAGTCAGGCACTGGGCATTGTGGGATTGTACGCAGGTGTGTGGATGATGGTGACAAAACTTCCGCTTATCCCACATATGCCAGCCAGATAGCAGAATTGAAAATTAGGGAGATATATAAATGACTGTAAATACTTTACATTATGGTAACTTATTTTGACTCCAATTTTGAGGACGGTTTCCACTCAGATCAGCCTGTATGTATTTCTTAGTCTTGTCAGGCTTTATCAGTAGTCTCCTGATAAAAGGCGGACCAAGAAACCTCTAAGTGCATTTAGAAATTGAAGAAGATTAAAAAGTTTTTGTTGTTGATAGGTAGCATATAGAATAAAAACAAGTAGAATTGCAGATAAGGCTGATCAGGTTATGAACTTGTTTCTTGATTAATTTTCCATGTGGTTCGCTGAGGATTAATAATGAACACAGAAACCTGTAATGTCCTTGTAATGTTGTTGATGGTAGAATTAACAATTATAAGTATTCCTACATGTTTGAAAGCCATTTTGTGCCCTTAAGATGTATGTTTCATGACATGAGGGTTTTTACTGTGCAATAATTTGCCATTACTTTGAATGACCAAAGAAAAAAGTGCATGTGCAGGCATTGTACAAGTTGTTAGGTTGTATAGGAGTTGTTCATCATTTTTATCATTTTTCATGAAAATTTGTAATGATTGTGTTGTAAATGAGAAAACGGGGTAACACTTTTTGAAAGTATACTTCAGATTGTGATAAAAGGCTACCAGTGGACAGAGTAATTCAGCTGTCAAATATCTATGCTACCATAGATATTAATTACATGAAATTGTATTTAAACATTCTGATAAAATCATTTCTAAAAATGTTGTTTTGATATACTCCTGAAATAAGAAAAAATATTAAATCACCAAAGATTGTTTCCTAATGTCATTATTATCCTGATTCCCATCCTTGTGGTTAATGCCACATATTCTAGTCAGGATGTTGCTGGGTACCAACCTCTTGGTTTCTATAAATAGAAATTGGTTGTATTAATGAGGACTCACACTAGTCTTTATATGCATTATAAATTACAGTCTATTTTCATAATAAAATGTATTTTAGAGTTGAACATTTCTATTATAACCTGTTTTGTAGCAGTGTTGTCTTATACAAATTTTTAAAATTCCATTTTTTTTTTCTGGTGTTATTTCTGACTCAATTAGTACTTTAGTGATACTTGGATGAGCTAATTTGAAAACTTTTTGCCTACCAATATGTTTAATTAACAGCATTTCATGTACAGTAACAAAAACTCTGGTTTGCTGCTTTCGTGTATTTCATGGTAACGTATTACATAGTAACAGCTAGAAATATGATCAAAACATTTCTCTCTGTTAAAAATAAAAATGCATGGTGAAGCTTCTATTGTAAATAGTACTTTATTTATTCATTAACCTTTTAATTAATATAGACCCTTTTAATGCACTGGCAAACAGAGGAGACCCAGATCACTGTCTGATCTGGGTCTCCTCTGTTTGCTCATACAATATTGTAGCTTAGATTCTACAGTCTGCAGAGCAAAAAAAAAATCCACTGCTTCATTTACCATTAAAGTCCAGTTGATTAAAATTCATGAAGTCATAAATTTGTACATGAATATTCATAGGTAAAGGGTTAAATTAGGTAGGGACACATTCCACCATTCTTGTTAACTGAAATAATTAATATTATTTTGAAAAAAAAAACGAAACATAGACTTCTTGATTCAAGCCTTGTTCCTTTACATGTGTAAGTCATTTATTGATTATATTTTGTCCCAATGTATCTATTGGATAGCCCTTTCCCTCATAGAGGAAACCATGAAAAGACCTATGCGAACAGCATAAAACCAGATCAGCCTGTGAGTAACTCGCAGGCTGATCAGGTTTTATACTGTTTGCTGCTCCTCAGTGGTCTGGAAATGAGGATTTTGTAATTAAATTTGGTAAGGTTTAACTGTGGTTTTCTGCAGATCGGGCTTTATGTGGTACCTATTGAGTGCATCAAAATGAGTCTATATGAGGGAAAGGGATAGCTTGTAAATCATTTTGAATAAGTTTTCACACTGGAATGTCCATTAAGTTCAGGTTTAGGTTTATATTTTCAAACTATTTTTTTCTAAATGATTTGAATATGCTATTACAAATTTGTAATGAATTTTCCTACATTTTAGGCTTGTCTTTTCTTCTAATTGGTTAAAAATACACACAAGTTAAGGTTCAGTTTTGATGAAAATTAGGAAGATCTATATTCCATTCTTAATATATAAACATAAATTGTTTGTACATGTAAAGTTTATCTTTGTGCATTAAATATTCCATGTTTTTTCCATCAAAAAGAAATTAATCTGTGACTTTAACTGCAAATGTACATTATTTTATATGCACCTGTCTTACTTTTTCTTGTTTTCTTTAATTAATAATACCTCTGCTTCACATGGGGAATTTGGAAGAATATAAGAATCGCCAAATCACATTCTTCGTCCAATTTTACTAAAAGTTTCATACCTCCTAATGTCATAGAGGCAAGGCAGAGTAGCACGGATATAAATCACCTTCAGTGATCGCTTTTTCTGTCTATCACATGTATATTTGTTCCTGTAAACATTTAATAGTCACTATTTTCTCTCATCAATCATAACATGTATACATTTACACATCAATTATTGGTGCATGAGCATAACATTGGTGCATATTTTTATCAAATTGTTATATTTTTATGCCTGTGCCACTTAGTGTCCACAGCATATAGTTCAGCCATGTCTGCTGTAGACTTTTTTTTACATGCATGGATATACTGAACCTAGATAGGTAAACTATGATGAGTTACAGACTGAGTTTTGGTATGTAGGTAAACGGTGAAGAGTTACAACCTGAGTTGTAGTTCCATAAGTGCCATGTATAGTATGCACCCTGACTTTGAGGTTCAAAACCTTGTGGGAGGGGATATTTTCCTTCTTTAATGCTCATCCCTTTTTGGTATGACGAGGAGATCGCCATCTTGTTTTGCCACGAGTGTGTTGCACACCAGGTGAAAATGTTCTACTGCTTCTAAAAGTCAGATGGAATGCAGCATTTTTTTTCACACCTTTAGTATCCAAATGAATTTGCATTGTTACCTTGATGATTATTATATCCAATAGTTGGAGTAATAATCTTAACCCTTTCCCTCATAGAGGACACCATGAAAAGACCTATGCGAACAGCATAAAACCAGATCAGCTTGCAAGTAACTCACAGGCTGATCAGGTTTTATGCTGTTCGCTGCTCCTCAGTGGTCTGGAAATGAGGACTTTATGATTAAATTTGGTAAGGTTTAACTGTGTTTTTCTGCAGATCAGGCTTTATGTGGTACCTACTGAGTGCGTCAAAATGAGTCTATATGAGGGAAACGGTTAAACTACAGACACCTTCTAGTTTGTTTGTCACAAGTCTCTTACTAAAGGGTATTTGAAATACACAATTATCATGAACCAGACAGCTCTGTCCAAAACTGAAAATTCAGAACCAAGCATTTATTGCAGACAGGGAACACTTGTGTCATACTGATGCATTTTTAGCTCTACTGTTTGAAGAATATGAGAGCTATTGTAGTCGCCTTGGCATTGGCGTTGGCGTTGCAGCTTTTGGTTAAAGTTTTGCATGCAAGTTACTATCAACCTTATATCTCAATAACCATTTATGGTACTGACTTGAAAGTTTATAAATATGTTCAGGGGCATCAGACAACCAAGGTAGATAACTCTTGACTGAATTTAATATGAATTATGGCCCCTTTTTAACTTAGAAATTTTGGTTAAAGTTTTGCATGCAATAGAAAATTTGGTTAAAATTGTGCGTGCAAGCTACTATCTAGTTTGTATCTCAATAACCATTCATGGTGTTGACTTGAAAGTTTATGAATATGTTTAGGGGCATCAGACAACCAAGGTAGATAACTCTTGATGGAATATATTACAAATTATGGCCCCTTTTTAACTTAGAAATTTTGGTTAAAGTTTTGCATGCAATATACTCTCATGCTAATATCTCAGTATCCAGGCATGGGATTGATTTGAAACATCTTTAATATGTTTAGGGGTATCATACTTTCATGGTAGATAACTCTTGATGGAATATGTTACAAATTATTGCCCTTTTAAACTTAGAAATTTTGGTTAAAGTTTTGTATGCAAGTTACTTTCATGCTAATATCTCAGTATCCAGGCATGTGATTGAATTTAAACATCTTTAATATGTTTAGGGGTATCATACTTTCATGGTAGATAACTCTTGATGGAATATGTTACAAGTTATGGCCCCTTTTTTAACTTAGAAATTTTGGTTTAAGTTTTGCATGCATGGTACTTTCATGCTTATTCTCAGATCCAAAAAAAAGGAATTAAAAAAGGCCCCCTTTTAACTTAGAATTTTGATTAAATTTTTGCATTCAAACTACTATCCAGCTTATATCTCAGAAATTGCTTGTGGAATTGACTAGAATGTTAAGGAGTGTCTTCAGGGGCATCAGAAAACTAAGGAGGATAACTTTTGGACTGAATTTTATGCAAATTATGGCCCTTTTCTAACTTGGATTTTTGGTTAAAGTTTTGCATACAAAGTGTTATTGTGCTTATGTCTCAGTAACTAGGCATGGGATTGATTTTAGACAGCATAAAAATATTAAGGCGTATCAGACTATCAAGGTACATCTTTTTTACTATTATTATATACAGGGTATGTGAAGGGCAAGAAACGAAATGGATTTCATTTGATTTACCAACAAGCATTTTGAATAGTTGAGTGTGCTGTCCTCTGACAGCTCTTGTTTAAGTCTATTATCCACTTTGTAAGATAGAAGAATTAACATATCAAAGGAACCCACTGTAATTTGTTGGAATATCCCTCCTCCCTTCCACCTTTTTAAATTGTTCAGAAATTTCATATTGTAACATAATTGTTCCAAATAAGAAATAAGTTCTATTTCCAATTAAATTGTTAAGTTTATGTATGTATGTATGTATGTATGTAAAAGAAAAATTACATCAGAGACACAAGATGTGGACAGAGTCTTTTTAAAGATTGTATTTTGCTCTAGAGATCTTTATAAGACGATACCTGCAGATTTTTTACATCTTCACTAGGGTGCTTTTCTTAAGGTTTTTGCTTGAGTCTTTTAGCACCACTTAGATGTGTGTTCAGTTAGACAGCACTTATGTTTGACATATTTTTTGCTTGTTTTTCTGATATATAAATTAACATGTTAATACTTGTGTGCATTAGACTGTTTGATTTTTTAGTTTAGTTTATTTATAATTATAATCTTATTTACGTTGTCTTTACTATAAATTTCCTCAAAAAGTTAGATATCTTGAGAAACCCTTGAAAAACAGCCATGAAACTTTGTACACATTTTTATTGATATGAAGTCTATCATTACTTAAGACCAAAAGTTTTTCAAGAGTTATGGCCCTTTTTAATTTACTTCTTTCATATTTTTGTGTCAATGCACTGTTGCATCAAAGAAGGGATGTAAATCACCCTCAGTGATAGTTCTTGTTTCAATTAGTGGGCATTATATTTCAGAAATGCCTCCAGTCAATTTGTTGATATATATAAAATGGTTTGATTTTTAACACTTCAACATATAGCGTGTATCATTATTTTCAGTGTTTTAACCCTTTACTTCAGAGAGACTCATTTTGACGCATAGGCAAACAAAGCAGACCCAGATAAAACTGCTCCTTTAGAGCAGGGTCTCCTCTGTTTGTTTATACAATATTGTAGCTGAGATTCTACACAGTCTGCAGAGTAAAGAAAAACCCACTGTTTCATAATCCATTTAAAATTCATTTGATATTCATGAAGTCATAAATTTGTACATGAATATTCATGAGGTAAAGGGTTAATGTCCTATACTTATCAACATCATGCATGTTTGTATGTCTGGTGTATCTAATTATGGTGGAAGTGGGAAGTGATTCGTGTGACAAATGGTTTGAATCTGGAGTCCTGGAGGGATGGTTGTGAACAAACATTGATACAAGAATCCATATGTGTACTGTGGAACATGTCATTGTTGTTTCTTATGGTTATATACCATTGAAATATTAAAATTATAATGAGCAAAATGTTTGTTTTTTTATCCCAGGAGTTTCTGTTGTGAAACTCTCTCTCTCTCCATCAAGGGCATCGTGGTCATGTCATGTGTTCAAACCCCATCGGGGGCAAGGATTTTTCATGACCTTCCTATGCCCAAAGTACTGGTCCAACCCAGGAACCGTTGAGAGGGATTAGTATAAGTTGTAAGAACTTGTTCCCAGTCAACGTTAAAATAAGTAAGTTTAAACTAAAAAACCTTGGCTACTATCGTGTTGTTATACATGTATAGAAGTGTCAAATTTTACAGACCAGTCCTGGTTGTGGAGAAGTTCAAGAAGTTGGTTAGAACCTCGGTCGTGAGCCTTTAACAGTCAAATTTATTGGTATATCTTACTTATTATTTTTCGAAAAAGAAATCTGAGATAATTTTGGACACTAAGGAAGAAATTGTAAGTTTTTTTTTTGTTTTTTTTTTCACACAATTCATGTCGTAGTTTTGCGCAAACGTGACTAACCCTTTCCCTCATAGAAACCATGAAAAGACCTATGCGAACAACATAAAACCAGATCAGTCTGCGAGTAACTCGCAGGCTGATCTGGTTTAATGCTGTTCGCTGCTCCTCCGTGGTCTAGAAATGAGGATTTTGTAATTAAATTTGGTAAGGTTTCACTGTGGTTTTCTGCAGATCAGGCTTTATGTGGTACCTACTGAGTGTGTCAAAATGAGTCTATATGAGGGAAAGGGTTAAGGTTTCATTTTTACAACAGGCAAGGATATACCAACAGTAAGCAAGACAATGCACACTGAAAGCGTGCAAGTCGTGACGTCCAAATCGCTTCCAGTCATGAGACACTAAAGCTTGAGTTCCACGTGCAATCTAATGCAGTAATGAGAAATTACCAGATTACTGAAGGAATATAAAACAACATGATTGTAGTAAATTATGGGTTCAATTCTTTGCAGCCGTTACACTGACCTTTCCGACATCACCGATTTATTTCTACATAGACCTAAGTGACACATCAAAATCTAGTGAGAGAACATTGTGCCAATTTTACATTTTATTTGAAACCAGTATGCTGCTCTTATTGTGTTTTTTCTTTTTAAAGATCGAGGATGGTAAATAGTCCAAACAAACTGTATATAAGGCGTAAAAAAAGTTATTCCCGACCGACCCTATTTTTTTTATTTTTTTTCATAACGACCCTAAACTGTTGTTTTTTTCTAGCATTCGAATTATCTCGGTTGCGAAACGTCGTCATTAAAACAAAAAAAAAGATAAAAAGGGGGAAAGTTATGCTAACCAACTTACCCTTTTTTTAATGTTAGCAGAAACAAACAACCTTTTTGCTTAATAATATTTCAAAACGGAGCCATGGGACCCAACCCCATTTACTGTTCTGTTATCAAGTTCCTAGATAACCTGATGAAGATGCGCGTTCGCTTCCCGGTCACGTGCATATAAGGCTACATTGGTCTCCCATACAAGTACCTGCTCCTCGCCTCCCTCATTTATGACCACAAAATTCACTAGAACGCATTTTTGAGTTTTCGTTTCCATGAGAAAAATATTCAAATAATATATAACTTATCAATTTTATTAGTTCGTGGAGTATCGGATTATGGTTGTTTCTCTAGATCTGATACGTTGCAAAATAAGACTAACATGAAAATACAGATTACTGGTTATACCCTAAATACCCTAATTGTAGATGGAAGAAATGTAATCACTAAATATGGACTTGCGAAAGGAATATCAGCATAAGTGACCATAGACTTTAACCCTTTCCCTCATAGAGGAAACAATGAAAAGACATATGCGAACAACATAAAAACAGATCAGCCTGCAAGTAACTCGCAGGCTGATCAGGTTTTATGCTGTTCGCTGCTCCTCAGTTGTCTGGAAATTAGGAATTTATAATTAAATTTGGTAAGGTTTAAGTGACCTATGCGAACAACATAAAACCAGATCAGTCTGCGAGTAACTCGCAGGCTGATCTTGTTTTATGCTGTTCGCTGCTCCTCCGTGGTCTGGAAATGAGGATTTTGTAATTAAATTTGGTAAGGTTTCACTGTGGTTTTCTGCAGATCAGGCTTTATGTGGTACCTATTGAGCGTGTCAAAATGAGTCTATATGAGGGAAAGGGTTAAAATAAGTCTATATGAGGGAAAGGGTCAAAATGAGTCTATATGAGGGAAAGGGTTAAAATGAGTCTATATGAGGCAAAGGGTTAAAATGAGTCTATATGAGGCAAAGGGTTAAAATGAGTCTATATGAGGCAAAGGGTAAACTCGAATAGCATACACAATGTTCTAAGAAATCTAGTGCCTATACACACGATCATACAATAGTACCTCCAACGAAACTGCGGATTTAGCTCACTGATATATTTTAGAAGGAATCTTAGATTTAATATCTTTATATTTTCAAACTAAGAAACCAGAATAAAAATATTTTTTACTACAATAATCGCGGTTATCCTATTTATACTACACAGTACATGCACGTGGACATGCATACACGCTGTATCAAAAAGTTTCTCCATTTCTGCAATTTGCTCAATTAACACGTGCGAGTCATGACACCGATCTTTGAATTAGTTATGACTCTCAGCAGCTTGAATTCCGTGCGCAAACTTGAAAATATTAATTCTTTTCAGATCCACGATTCTTTCTTTAAAAACAATGTTTCGATTTTACAACTTAATATTAAGCGGGAAAATTACCTGTATTACGAAATATGATTCTAATCGCCATATTGTTGTATAGATTTAGAAACATAGAACTTTGAAAATGTGAAAATGAAGTTGTATTTCTTGATTGTGAGCTACACATAGTAAGGTGACAATTACATGTAGTTGGTTTTGGGGTAGCCATAAAGGTAGAACAAGATATGTTATATACCAATATGTTCGCTAATGAATATTACTCCTTCCATAATGTACATCAAATTCATACACAACAATTGCAATATTGTTATGTATGTATTCTTTCATTTAAAACTTTCATATGATATCTGTGTTTAGATTATGTATAATTTTCGGTAGTTTACACACATTCACTTTATTTTTGCATGTATTCAAAATTAACAAATTTGATTGGCCAATTCAAAGTCAAGTTAAAGGTCATTCCAGAGCCAAAAACACATAAAATACCCCAAAAATTTGATGTCTGCTCTAATCGCTCTAATTCTAAGTTTTATTATTTTTTTTAAGTTAAATTGATTTATTTAGTAAAAGAATATTGCAAAGAGTATATATACTCTTTTATAAACACGGTTTTTTCATGTTATGTAGAAATATGTGTACTTTTATATTCTTATTGTCGAAGTCGGTCATCATATATATTATAAAATATTTTATGATATATGATATCAGTAATATTTTTTGTTGAAATCGTGAAATTTTTTTGAAAATGTGTTTTAAATAATTACTTTGTATCATAGGGTGTGTAGCAGGGGAATAGGGTAGCACGCCAGTAGCCTGGGATATAGTACAGACATTGGCCATCATTTTGGTGTATAACATTGCTTGTTCTTCTTTTATAGCCATCTACCCCTGAAAGAAGCTACTTTTTGGCTGATTGTCATCCCACTATATAATATTTACGATATATAAAAAATAATATATACGATTGTTGGTTTTTTAACCCCGAAGATTCAATGTATTTTATTACTTCTATACAATTGAAATTATCGTGATCGTTTATAGGTTATCATTTAATCATAACTTACAATCATGTTTTCATCTACATTCTAGCACTGACCTGTTTCTAGATGTATGCCTACAGTATATAGCTCTTATCTTGATTTTTTTTGTACATTTTAAGGAATGTCTTTTTACCCCCCCCCCCCTTATAGATTGAGACATAATTATTGGCTTTGTCCTGTCTCTGTATCTTGAAAACTTTTACTTTGGTCATAACTTGTAAACGATAGACTGTATTGACTTGAAACTTACAATATAGATAGATGGTGACTAAGAAAAGTGCAGTGATAAAGAAACAATGCCGGTTCCATTGCTTTTAATTATCTACCTTTCATTTATGTATATTATGATGAATTTTGCCCAGAGCATAAATCGTTAACAATATAGGATAACATTTTGTTATTTGCCATATATTTATTCCACAAAGGAATTCCTTTCATCAGTTATTTTCCTCTGACACCCCCCCCCCCCCCCCCAGGGTGGGGCAAAGGGGGACTGGGCTGGGACGGGGGTTTCCTCCCTTCAATCAGATTTTTATTAAATAAATCAAATGATGGATGGATGGATGGGTGAATAAATTAACCAGTATGATTCTAAGGTTGTTGTTGTTTTCGGGAGTGGTAAACAGTACAAACAAATTGTGTTTCTAATAAATTAGTTTTCGAAACGGAAAACACTGGTCATTGGACCTATTCACCATTTAATTATGAGTTTAAGTCATTTAGTTTCGTGACAGTGGTGGTGTTGAACTTAGCGTCGCACTAATGTGTCGCGGTTCGATTCAAAGTCACGTGTATGAGAGGGTACAAGTTGTCGCCCGTGCAGGCATGTGGGGTTCAGTGGTCTCCAGTCGAGACACTTGGGTTTTCTTCAATTTCTCCTTTTACCACCATTCACGCCATCGAGGCGGACTTACGAGTATAAACCCAGATATTGAGCCCCTGTAATACTTAAACTGAATAGAACACAATTTCCAGGAGGAGGATATTTAGATCTAGATATTACTTTTATAATCAATATTATCAGTCCGTGATCTGCATCTGTATATGATTATTTCCCCAGATACGGTCCTTTGAAAACACTGACACGTGCTCCCACTATATTACCTAGTAAATTACTAAGTACTAGGCATACATGTAGTACGGATTGCGAAAATTGGATTGCATTTTGTTCGTTTATATATATAATTTATGACAATACGTCACATCATGCATGTGAACATGAAAATATAGAATTACTAGTTATACACTTTGTTGATGAAAGAAAAGTTTATATGGAATTGCAAAACAGTCAGGCCACAAGTTGTTCGGCTCTCTCCTTGGGACAGTGTTACCTCAATCTAAAACTCAATATCATTCCAGTATTCTAAGGAATCTGATGCAATATTTTGAGATTGAGAATTAAATCATACCTAAGTACCCCCAAAGACATAGCCGATTACTCAATGATAATCTTAGGAATCTTATATGTAATATTTTCATATTTTCAATCTCGTTGACCGTATCAAGTATATATTTTCGAATAAATTCAAGTTACAAAATCGCAGTTACTTTATTTAATATACATGTACCACTAACAATACGTGTTTGAGAACATTTTTACACGCTGTAACAGACAGTTTCTCCATTTCTACAATTTGCAAACTTCACACGTGCAAATCATGACACCGGTCTTTAAATCGACCATCTCTCCCCGCAACTTGAAGTCTTTGTGCAAACAAAGTCTTTGTCAAAAAATTCTAACTTTTTAGATCCAGTATTCAATTTTTTTTTCAAATAGGCAGTTAGATGTATTTGTTTCATAATTATTTTACAAGACACTTTAAAACGTGGTAATTACCGAGTACTTATAAAACACATACACCTAATGGCTGGCCGTTTTGTGTGTATTAATTTAACAAAATAGAACTTTGAAAATGAAGTTGTATTTCTTGAGTCTGAGAGCAACAAATGCAGACTTAACATTCGATTTACAGTTCTGAGTATGAAAGGGGACTTCGGTAATTAAAGTAGGACCAGGGACGAAATAATTCAAATGATTGTCGGTATATTTAACCTCGAAGATTCAATTTAAATTTTATTCATTCCATACAGTGGAATTAGGTTATCATTAATACACGTAGTTGATTTCTATCTTCATTCTAGCACTGGTCTATTTCCACATGTACTTAAAATCGTGTTGCATAGATCAGTTAGATATATGAAAACTTATATTGCTCTAATCTTATTTTTTTATTTGTGCATATAATCGTAAGAAATGTTTATTTATGCCCTCGTATCGATATATTTTACCCTGTCTTGTCTGTTTGTCAGTCTAGGACAACTTTAACATTGGTCATGAATTGAAAACTATACATGATATTGTCTTGAAACTTAATGATCAGGAAGCAAAACTCTATCATTTCCAATGTTTTAATTATCTCCCTTTAATTAATTTTATAATGAATTTTGTCTATTGCGTAACTCATTTACTCAATGGGATGAAGGTTGTTATTTCCCATTCTTATTCCTGTAAGAAAGTCCCTTCAATTGATATCAGATATTTTTCATCAGACTCTTTTGGGCGGGGCCTGGAAATTAAGGCTTGTATGCCTTGTTTTCTTTAAAGTGTTTGTAATATCAAATTCGAAGGTAAGGATGTTTATTTATTGACTATTCAACTGTGTTATTTTTTAACCAGGAAACGCTTCCTACATTTATAATAAAAAATTTTGGTGCTTAGAAGGGCGGATAAATGGCTTGATAAAAGAAAAAAAAGTTACATAGTTACCTCCCTTTAATCATAAATAGACTAAAAAGAGCAGTTACCGTAACTTTTGATTTTAATAGAAGTGCGAAGTGTTGATTAGGCAGATATACTTATATAGAGAAAATGGTCTTGCTGTATATTTGACTGAACTTCCATACCCAGTGCATCTTACAAAGAGATAGCCTCCATCATAACTTCACGGTAACATTTGACAGCATAAGTTGAACTGACATTTTTGATACCCTCCTTTTATATTGCAATAATACATTTGTTTGACTCAACGTTTTGTGTCATTATGGTATGACTTAGAACTGCTTAAGATAGAACGAAATGTAGTATCCCATGGTGGTAAAAGTAAGTTGTGAAATCTTAGGTTTTGTTTTAGATTATTTGAAACCGTTACCACCACCAATACCATAATCATCATCATCATCAACAACATCTTCATCATCATCATCATCATCATCATCATCTATTTATTATTATTATCTTTATTATTATTAATATATTAAAATTGTCATAGCATAACTTAAAAAATACATCAAACGAGAAATGTAGACGATCGAAATTATTTGTATTACTTGTAACCGGATTTTATACTATAACGATAATATTAATAATCAAACTAGCAATGTACTAAAGCAGACGCCTGATTGTAAAGTTTATAATATCTCGCGAGATTAGCCATAACAACGAGAATACAACGAGAACTGCATGAGTATAGACTCACATTTGCAGCTGCCGTCGTCCGGAGTCAAGAGATGATGAATATATATGTCATTCAAATTCTTAATTGTTTTATTTATAATAAAAATGGCGGGGGCTCCGGCGGGGAATTATAAATCCATAAAATACATACCAGAGGAAGATGTATTATTGATAATATATATACATTAGTTTTTAACGATTACTTCGGAAATTTGATTTATTCAAGTGTTAATATCGCCCTTGCTGTATTTCATTATAAATGATGGTTTTGTTATTTTAATTAACTAATAAATATGTTTAGAAAGGTTATGTTTAAGTTGTATTGTTACACTTAATATAGTGTTTAGCCATTTTCATGACTTTCATCATCTTCGGCGAAAACTTAATTTATTATTTTTCTTTTACAATCGGAATATTCTTTTGACTACACGCAATATATTTTGTTAATTTTCAAGAGAGATTCAACAAGTCATATTAGTTGTGAAACATAATCCATGTAAAAAAATAAGCGCAAACCTTTATAAGTTTATAATTTAATGTTACTTAGGATGTAACTAATATCCAACTATTGCTAAGATTATACGAGCATTCACAAGCATATGTGTTAAACGTAGGCATTGTATATTTCTTTTTGTTAATTGTTTCAGTATTTTTCTGTGAATTATCTAGTTCGTCTTTTCTTTCTTTCCTTTTTTCTTATTTTAATACAATGGTCAGATCCAAATTTATCTCTTTTTTCCTCCTAGATTGACAATCACATTTAAATATTTTGACAAAATTAATATTTTAAATTTTCCTTACTGAATATCAAACTGCATTGATATGATGTACTTTGGAATTAAAATAAAAAATAAATAAATAAATAAATAAATAAATAAATAAATAAATAAATAAATAAATAAATAAATATGAAATTAGGTTAAATTCTATGCCATAGAAACAACACATTTCATTTTTGTCACAAGCTAAACTGATAAACTGGCTAAATGGCTTATCTTGGACAGATTAAAAATAAATCCAGGATACAACTTTTTTTCATTTCTTTTTGTTATCTCTTACTTGTTTTTCATTTTCTTTTTTTCCCCTGTCGTTGTCAAGTTATCTCTCTGTACGATGACAGATTAATTAAAAGCATCACTGTTGATTCTGCTGCTATTTAGCGATTAATAAAATCATATATCTTAAACTCAAACCTAATTTTATGTTTTGATTTTAACGAAGACAGAAACCTGTTGAGGCCTCTATTTGCTTTGAGGTTATTTCCTAATATGGAAATGTTTATTTTTTATGGTAGAAGCAGGTGTTTTCGGTAAAACGATTAGACTGAGGGTCGAGCCCTGATTGGCCAGTTTTACTTTTCCATCGTTTTTATGTAAAGAAGATCATATAATGGCATTCCATCAGTCATTACTGCGCATGCGCCGTAGAATTTAAAAAAGTGACCAAATATCGCGAGATTTACATACAAATCCGTTATCTTTGTCGAGGATCTAGACGCACCTGCCTTTGCTGAATGACTTTATTGCCAATTTATCATCATGGCACGCGACTTGTCATTCTTTATTACTCGATATCACTTAACGATTTCACATGGACGTGTGCAAACAGTGAAGAAATTTACCTTCCCAGACGTGCTTAAGTACGAAATTAAGTCAAAATATATTTTACCTTCCATCTAAATGTGCTTATTAACATATTTATTACATCTGTAGAACGTTTGCAGCCTGTCAAGTTGACTATCCATATATGAAAGTGATAAAAACCGAGGTATATCAAATCTCTACATCGCAAGTGTGTATTAATATATATCATTACAAAGCTTTGCAAAAAAAAAAAAAATCACGAACCCTGATAGATTGTTTAACCTATCTGTTGAAACCAAAATAAAAGTCATTCTTTAATTCACGCTAGTTTATGACAAACTCATATTACATTTCCCTGTCGAAGTTTAGACGGCCTTTTAAGATCTTGATTTCAAAACACATATCCGGACTCGAAAATGAAACACCTCTATCTTTTTTTTCTCACAGCCAGTTACTCTTAATTCTGACATTAAAGTAAGCACGTCAATGGCCAATTCAACCAGCTCAGTAAATTGCAAAAGTCAATCAAACCGTACATAATAAAACGCAATATTTAGTTGTTGAAAGGTAAACAAGATATTCACTTGTTTATTTGCTGTTGCAAGTATATTCCTTACTTTCAAAAAAAATCCACCATTGGACCTCTTTCCCTTAAATATTTTCAGCAGCAATTCCATAACTGAATAATTACCCTTTTGAAATACTGCATAATACTGACGTGAGTTTGGAGCATCCCTCATGTTCACGATTGGACAGGACATATTGATTAGCAGGAATATTATTAAAAAATGAACATACGGTTGCTTTTTTAATATGCAATATAACAGTTGGTCAACATTAATTACCAATAATACTGTTGTCATTTTCAAAACGAGGCTGCGTCAGGAAATTATCGTAACGATTTATCAAGCTCTTTTACAAATGTCATCCCAACAGAGCTTACGGCGGTGTTGAACACAACACAAGCGTCCATCGATCCAAATGACGTGCGCGTGCTTTGGTTGCGTAAAAGATTTTGAAAATATGAAGCAACAAGTCAAAATACCAATATGATAAAAATTTAATTGCCAATTATTTATGGGAATAACTGACTTGTTCTCTTAATCTAAATGAAATATGTACGGTTTTGTTCGATAACTTCAGAGTATCTCCGAATGATTCTAAAATGAACAAATATATTTTGTAGAAGAGAAAGACAGAATTCAAACTAATTAAGATAAAAACTCTACTCGGATTGCTATGCTTCAGAGAGAATCATCTGAAACGGGTGTATAATATTTTTAGAATGTCATACCCAAATTCTAAACGGAAATGAAAAATAAAGGGGAGATAAATCTCGCATATGATAAAAAAAAAAAAAAGTCGAACACGACAGATTAAAAATGCTACTGTAGTGGATGATGATTAATGTATTTCTCTAATGGGGTTTAATGAGTTATTGGAAATAAATTTAGAAGAATTGTCGGTATCTGATTTTAGTCTTGATTACAGTTTTGATGCTCTATTAAAGTGACTAATCGTTATTTGTGCAACCCGTATGAATGTTAATCGGACTGATCGCTATCAAATTTGGATACTGTATGCTTTAAGTTTACAATGGCTATAGTTATGTCTGGTGTCTAGTTTGTTTTATAGTAATTTGTGAGATCTACTGAATTCAGTTAGTGAGATAAAATAAATATGATCTATAATACAGATCTGTCGGAACTACTTTTTTTTTTACTTATAAAGGTTATGTATATGGATATGTGGCCTTAGACTTCAATTACTAGTCGTCCGGGTGTTGTACACAGAAAATAGTGACCCTATTTAATACTGAAGTGTGTGTGTGTGTGTGTGTGTGTGTGTGTGTGTGTGTGTGTGTGTGTTTAAATGAAAGACATGCAATAAAGAATTAAATCCATGGAACGCAGTTAAAATAGCTAGAAAATGCCACTTTTACTTGACAGCCTTAAATGTATTGCAGAGAGGGAAAAATGGTGTGAAATTGTACACATTTGCATTTTCCTCATTCGCATGTAATTCGGCTTTAAATAGGCAAAATAGATGGAATATCCCATGAACTATTTCTCTTGAATAGATCAAACTAATCAGGGAAATATTGGATGTCAAATTTTGTGTATATGCTTTAGGTTATATACAACATATGCATGTAGAAAAAAATAATTGTGCTGTTAAAACAAGTAGCATTCCAGTATTAACTAGTTGCCTCCCTTCATTTTCTTTTAATGGCAAACATTCACGTGGATTCATCTGCGTGTGGAAAGGATCGAATGCCAAAATAGTAATCAATAAGTATAAATTAAAAAGAAAATGTGCTTGTTTTGAGTGGATACAGAGTATGTCTTATCTCGAAGAAGTATAAATGAAATATGTTCACGAGCGCGTATATCTCATCGAAAAGTGATACAATTTTTATATAGGAATTGTATCAGTTCTCATTGAAATACATTCCATAACAACCCAAAACAAATATCCTCTATGTATTTATATATTCATTATCAATCTAATAATTGTTTAATATTCAAATCATTTATACTTTATATATTCTAGTTATATATTAACATGAGCATTTCTTAAGCAGCAGGGGCCTCCGTAGCCGAGAGGGTAAAGTCGCTGACTTTAACACTAACTCAGACCCTCACCGCGTGGGTTCAAATCCCGGCAGGTTCATTCGGATTTTCATGTGAGGAAGCCTTCCAGCTGGCTTGCGGTAGGTCGGTGGTTCTACCCGGATGCTCGGTGCATTTGGGGTCTTCCTCCACCTGTAATTAGCTGGACGTCTCTTTATGACTGAAATACTGTACGGTAAACTCAAATAGTCAAGTCAAGTCTTAAGCAGCAGTTGTGCCTTTTCTTTTCCGAAGACTCACTCTCCTACTCCCGTAAATCTCTAACCCTCGTGTCCCCATTTTGACTGACTGGAATTTTTTATATACTGTGAAGTGATACGAAATGACTAAGGGTGGTTTTGAAAATCACATTTTTTTAACTTGATATATCTGTCAAATGCGATTTTTTTTTATTTCAGAGTCCAATTAAGTAGCTCTTTGAAATGTCACCAACTTTTATCCGATTGAATGCATTTGACTTTTTACGCCTAAATATCTAATATCTTCTGCTGAGGCTTGACAAATCCATGTTAAATATCTTAATCTATTCAACCCAGTCTCATATCGATCCCATTTAGATACTAATGAAACCTAAAAATGAAAGATATAATCTCAAATCTTATTTTTCACTCACCTGATATATAAGCTTATTTTAAAACTAACAACAGTGAACAAAAATGTAGGATTGATCTAAACCTTCACTGTAAATTGGATAAGTGCCCGAATTACCGATTGCATCACATCTCTTTTGAAGTTGGAAGGCAATTTGGTTAAATGTTCTCTTGTGGATATAAATGCAACCTATTAAGAGTCATGACAACGGGCTCCATTTTCGGTTCACTCCGTCATTAAGGTGTTAATGAAATTTGCTTCGGATGCCTTTAATCTTCTTCGGAATCCGCATGTAGGAAAAGACGATGAGTGTGGCGGTCAAAGACTTATTAGTAAACCTAAGAGGATAATAAGTGTCTGTTAATTGAGAAGGCGGGAAACCCCTCCCCCTTTCGGTTGTGGATAGTTGTAACTTGTACGTATGTATGCCTCGACAAAAACTTGATAAGTAGGTCCATACAGGAAAAAAAAATACACGTTGCCATTTGTATAATAAAATGTGCACTTGCCCACATTTGCACACGTGTCAACCACACACACACACACACCTATAGTGATGAAGACACACATGCATACGTACGTAACGAACGTGTAATAACGAGAATCCCACTGAGATAAATAGAGAGAATATGGGAAGACGAATGAGAGAAAGGGTAATATAACGATACAGGCTGCACATAATATGGTTACTGGTCTGTTTTGTTCTGATGCAATCCTTTAAAATTCAAATAACATACATACTTGGAAATATTTTCATACATATATAAAAACAAACTTTATTTTTTGTATTTTATACAGAAATTCACAACTTACGCATCTTTTAATATATATATATATATATATATATATATATATATATATATATACTACCCAATACCGTGCGACTTTTACTTTTGTTTTAAGACATTTGGCAAATATAAATTGTACCGAAATTTACACAGACGTTTTATCCTTTAAGAATTGTATAATACCAGGCTTGTATTGAAATGTTTGAAGACAAACAGCCAGGGCAAGCCCAACTATTATTATATGATATATGAGCTGATATAAAATGAAGATAGTCACGTGTGCATACATATGAAAACCCAGCGTGTTCTGTACGCCGACCCTATTTCTTTACCATCCTGAGATGAAAATGCATAAAACGCTATTTTTATTCAAATAGACACGCCATTTGAATAAAAATATCCCAGATATAGTAGATGTTCGTAACATGAATCAGGTCCCTCATCCCCAGGGACAAAATACTATCGAGATTTCATGAAACCTGCCCAAATGCAAACATATGACAGAAATAATGTACATAACAAAACGATTTCAGATATTCATTTTCGCTTTATTGCTGTAAATATATATACATAAATATGAATAAATAGTTTGTGTAAAAATAAATAAAGTTACTGTAGCGTACTATCTCTCGTCGCTCATCTTCTTGCATAGTTAAGTGTCGTCTGCAAAACTGCTGCCTGGCGCGTGCTATGGGCGTTCCTGTCGTCTAATGTCACGTGACAGACTCGGCGCCTGTCGCCCGCGTGCCCATATTTTGCATTATTTTCAACCCCGCGCACAGCATAAAATCACACAATTATATATACATCATTGTTATACAGGGACTTTTGTATAGGGCATATGTATGTGAAATGGAACATTTTTGCATATATTGCTAAATTTCCTCAGGTAAACTTCTCGACCCAGGAGGCGTGGCATGGCGCGTGTACGGGGCGTGGTTATGCAAATACGGCACGCACCTGACACACATCTATTTCACACCCTCGTTCACAGAGCTATGTTCTTCGGTGCATGACTAGATATGTAAAACTATATTTTAACTTTCACTGAAAACAAATGCTTCAGAGTTTGACTACGCAATTAGGAAAACCAGGTGGTCGTCTGCTTGTATAATCCCGCCTTACTTGAGGACCCGGCTCACCTGCGGATATAAAAAAAGAAAGAAATAAAATAAATACATTATGTGCCTTTTCTGTAGAAGTGTTTGGGATAAACAGTGAATGATCACATTTTGTTTGTTTTAACTAACTGGTTGTAATGACATGTGTAAATAATTTAACGCTCGTAAGCGTCATTAGATTTTAAATGAAAATATTTGCATAGTGGATTTCAGTGGGGGAATATATGGTTCGACAAATTATTCATTTTGCACATTTCCTGTCCTACCCGACCCTGTTATGAGGATTTGTCTTTTCTTTTTTTTTTTCTTTTTTTTTTTTTTTTTTTTATATAATAGAGGTTACCACCCATCTACACAACGATATACCATAATATACCATAAAGAACCTGATCAGTCTGAAAGCAACTTCCTTTGAAAACGTTTAATAGTGCCCCGCCCCTCGCCTTTGCAATGAACGTAGTTATATTGCACCAGGCCCCTTTAGTACGATCTCAGGCTCAAATTTGAGTATCCTACTCATGCCCCTATTGAAACTAATGGGAATAGTGTGAGTTTGAGTATAAAAATAAAACTGAAGTAACACCAGTTACAAGCTACGTACAACTACGTACAGTTACGTACAACTACGTACAGAAGTGGTTTGAGGGTAGTCTTATGAATTATCAGTGTGAAAGCCGACCAGTTACGTCACACAAGTCTTACTATGTGATGCTTAACCCTTTACCTTATGTAGACTCATTTTGACGCATTGGCAAACAATATTGTAGCTCATATTCTACACAATCAGCACCACAAAGAAAAATCCAAGGTTTTACAAACCATTTTAAAGTTTTAATTACTTAATATACACTAAAATCATATGCATGAATATTCATGAGGTGAAGAGTCATGATACTTTGATGACCAGGCTGGGAAGTTTTCGTATACATGAACATCAACACACGTGACATGTAGAAACTGAAATTTTAGTTTATAATATTTATAAACAGAAGTAGGATTTAAACTTGATTATGCTTCTTATGTCACCACAGGGACCTTTCTATTCATGTACTTCATGTGAACACTGCTCTCAAATCACTGACTTGAGAAATTAAGGTTTTGTTTTGTATTGTCAAATTATATGAAATTGAAAGGCAGGTATACACAGACATGCAATCAATCAATCAATCAATCAATCGCAAGAAATGTTGGACATCAGCCCAAGATACAAATATGCATACATATGAATACTAAAGACGTTTACACAGGCGACTTGTGGCATGCAGACAAGTGAATGCCCCTCTCTATCTCTCTCTCCCTCTCTCTTAGTTTCTTGAATGTAAAAATGTTGCAGTTTTTATACGCTTTTCTCAGTAATGTATTCTATATCCTTTGTAACTTACGTGCCAGGGAGAGGGCTAAAGATAGTGTTACGTGCCCCGTGCAATTAATACTCGTATATTTAGACAAAAGGAAGCTGAATTATTAGAGTGTCCGCCTCAAAAGGAGGAGGTCGCGGGTTTGATCGATGGCCGCGATATCTAAGGTCTTTAACGATTGCAATACTGTCGGTTGGATAGAAACCCAACAATTGGACAAATATGGACGTTTTGTCAACAGTTTCACGTCTATTGTATTGTATTGAATCGTGTGGGATGTTCACCTGTAAACAAAACCATTTTTTCCTGTATTCATTAAAACATTATGACATAGCAGCACAGAACAGAGTAATTGATGGTAACCCCTTTATGTTTCCGCCATTTGATTTTTGTTTTTGTGATATCCCCTCTTCAAAAACGATTTCGGTCAGAAAACTGCTGAGTTTGGTTTAAAGTATAATCCCACTCATTGTGACCCAAGCACTTCTCGACCTAGGGTGAAACCTCTCGAACTACTACTTTATGTAATGGCGGAGATACTTTTTATCTAACCTGTTTACACTTCGTGATATCACTGCGCCACGGAAGTGGACGATTTGGAATTAATCAGGGATTATCGCTCGTCATAAAGTAATCGTATCTACTTATGTTCTTATTGACGCGAGCGGACAATTGAAATTATCAATAAACTTCACGTTTTGCACAGTTTGACCTCTATAGTCCACGAATTGTGCTCTCGACTGTTCATTTTAGATAGTTTTCTGTGCCTGTTATCCCGTAACTGATATATCTTTAGAAATAGAGTCGATAACAAGATAAAATTGCCCAACAATCAATTAGTTTAGAATGATAGGCGATAAAATTCCTACAACTATTAACGGAATATGTTGGTTATTAGAACATTAAAACACGAAGGAATGGTTGCAAAATTCAATTTCCTTTTTTTAGCTGAGCTTTACGATCATATTTATGATGGTATTCATTATGTAACAATACTTATTATAGAGCTTGGAAGGCGCCCGCGTGCCGCGTATAAATAAAATATATTAATAATTGAAATAAAATGACAATAATTAAATATAAATTAAGCCATAAAATCCATTCATATTGTACTGTAAATTTAGTCTTTATAGAGTCTAGTGTTACTGACTTCGAACAATCTCTCGAGTCTTTGAAGTTTCTTGATTATTTCGAGGATAACGTCGTGATGCTCAACCGTGAAAATTCAAGCCTGACATGATTTACCTATAGAAATTAAGAGAAATGCACATGCTTCGGAAATATTAAAACGCAAAATTGCTGGCGTAGGCGATTATCGTTCAACCAAAAAATGTTAGTAAAGGGTTCAAGATATACCCTGTGACTTAAGAAGCAGAACATTAAATGATTAACATAAATGATCATGATATATATATATAATGTGGTGAGACTTATTCCGACATAAGTTATCGTCGAATTAGGAATTTGTTTAATAAAATCATAATAAAAATGCAAATATTTCAAATTGTATATTACAGAAACAGAGAAGCACGGTGTGCATTAACTGTGTGTGTGTGTGCACTACTGTTTACACCTCCTCTTTTAAATCAACCAATGTATTCAAGAATTTCAGAGAAAGATTTAATTAAGATATTTTCTTCCCCAAAAAGCTATTGCAGTTTTAAATCGAGACATTAACACACACACCACCACCACCAACAACAACAAGAACATCAACAACAAAAACAACAACAGCAACAATGGTATATTTCGTGACATTTTTGTTTGTGCTGATACTGGCATCCTTGTGATCCGTGGACACCCAGAGGAAATGCGCGTGTCCGAACATCCGACTAAAATTAATAATAATTTGCACGGGATATAACTGTGTTGCTTTTCTTCTTAAATAAAGTTTGCAAATAATACATCCTGTCCCATCCCTTGGATACGTATGAAAGACGTAATGTAATAAAAATACGAGTAAAATAAATAAACAAGACGAAACGTCAATATTGCTTCCTAGCGAGGGAATAAAAAGATAATTAATAGATGTTGTCAAGTGTTTGTTTACTGATGCGCATACTAGTAACGCGTGTTGATATTGAATACACAGTTAATTAAATTGCATTTTGGAACACAAGTGCACAGTTTACGACATTGACATTTGACCTATAAATACATGTTGCTCGACACACATAGTCTACTCTTACTACAATACCAGATACATATATGTCGATTCCTTTTCAAAACGCATCATTTGTGAAACAAGAGGGCCATGATGGCCCTGGAGTCGCTCATCTGAGAAACATTGCCTTGTTTGTCTGTACAAGGTACTATAATATACATAGAATACACTATCCATACAGTAATACAGCAAAATCATTTAAATTCAAGACAGCAAACAGTACCTTTGGGCCAAATTTGAAGGACGTAGCTTTAAAAAAACAAAGGTAGGCACTGGATCATGGTCAATGCCACACACAAAACTGTACCAGTGGTCCAAATTTGAAGGCCGAAGCTTAAATAGGTCACTGGGTCATGATTAAGGTCATACATGGTCAAAATTGTACATGTACATATGCTCCCAAATTGAAAGTCATAGCTCCCTTTATAAGCCTATGTAAAATCAAGAGAACATTGAGCATGGTCAATTTTGAAATTTTGGTAAAGGACCACTAGACAATGACACACCAAATATCTAAGCTCTAGGCCTTGTTTTTCAAGAATTTTTTTTAAAGTATTTATAAAAAAGTGATTCCTAGGTCGGAGCCAATTTTGACTCCAATGCCATAGTTTAAACAAACTTGGAAGAGGTCCACTAGGCCATGTTACACACAAAATATCTTAACTCAAGGAATTGTGGTTTCTGACGAGAAAATTGTTCGAGTATTTTCCTGTGTAAGTCTATACATAGGCCATAACTCCTGACTGAATTGGCCGATATCAGCCATAATCGAACTTAGCCAGAAGTTTATGTTTATAAACATTGTCAAGAGTTTAAAGAAGATTGCTTAAGAAATAAAAATGCTAGAGTGCTCACAAATCTTTCAAGGGACATAACTCCAGACCTTATGGGCAGATATCAGTCATAATCGAAATTAGCCAGGATATTATGTTTATAAACATTGTCATAAAGTTTGAAGAAGATTGATTGAAAAGTGAAGATGCTACAGTGTAAAAATTTTTGGGTTTAGAAATGAATATAATAGAGTGTACACAAAGTGAAATCTGGCATTTGTTATGGTTCAAGGACCATAATTCCAGACCTAATAAGCGGATATTAGCCATAATCGAAGCTGGCCGAGAGAAGATGGCTAAAAACATTTTCATAAAGTTTGAAGAAGATTGCTGAAGAAATGAAGATGTTAGAGTGTACACACGGAAATGCTGACGGACGGACTGACGGACGGACAACGGACATTGACCTACCACAAAAGCTCACTTTGAGCACTTCGTGCTCAGGTGAGCTGTACTATGTGACCATAATATGTGACTACATGTATAAACAAACACATATCTACCGTTGTACCATTTGCATTTAACTCAGTTTATCGATGTTGGAGACGTAGTTTATGAAGATAAACATTAGGTTTGTGACCTTAACCTATAAAAATAAACTGATTACTGTAAGTAAAACATTTCCATCCTTGTGAACATTTTACCAAGAAACACTGAGTTTGATCCATTGAAGTCGGACACAAATCACAAGCTATTTACTGTAAATTATAGGATGTAAAACCTTTGTCTAAACCTTGATCTCTACTGATGGACATTACTCGTTGGTACCAATGGTATCAAGAGACGCTGATTTTGCTAAATCAGTTTAGGACCAAGCTCTAAATGTGGTCGCAATCGAGAAAACCCGAACTCACTATCTTAACTATATGAATTACAATATGTAACTAGGAAAAAAAGTATGTTGTTCTATGTTTGTAAGTTTTGGAATTGCATTGCTTATGAGTTCTAATATGTCCTGTTCTAGAGTCTAGTTTCAATTTCAAAATAATACCACAAAATGGATGATATTATATTTATATTCATTGTTAATCCAAAATACTAGTAATGACATAGTGTGCGGCAAAACTCATACAATAAGAATATGAAAGGATTAGAATACTATGGTATGGCGTGTCGTTGTTTTAAAGTTCACAGTCGATGCGACACTATTTCAGAAACACCCAGTTAATTACAGGTGGAGAGAGACCCCGTGCAGTGCACCTGGGTAGACTACTAACCTACCGCTAGTCAATTGGAAGGCTTCTGAATGGCCAGTAAGGGACTCGAACCCTAGCGGCGAGGGGCTTAGTCAACAATAATGAAGTGAAAACTTCAGGTGATGACTGTGTTGTCGTTAATGTTGGTGTTGGTGATGAATGGTGGTGATAACAGTTCTGCTGAGATAATGATTATATTAATTTATAGTCATGCTGACGCCAATGTTCTTGTCGTGTCAATGCAACTGCTGCTGCTGCTGCTGCTGCAAATTATGATGATGGGAGTGGTCGTAGTATCGGTGATGGTGATGATAATGATGACGGTGATTGTTATATCAAAGAATAAGATGATAATTAATTAAGTTTTGTCAAATGACCGGTTCTCTCTTAACCCGCTACCATCAGATTTAACACATATATAGTTTTCTTGTACGTGTGTCTTGGCTAACTGCGAGTGGTGTTACAGATAGGAAATCTATGCAGATTCTAACATCCTACTGAAAGCTTTCGTTCGAGATTATCCCCAAAGTCCATGAATCATGGCTACCTATAATTTGTGAAGACAGGATGAGTGATGAATATCCGTACAGTTCAAAAGCAATCCGAATGTGTATTGTCACGTGGTCATAGCGGAAGTCATTAATTCAGACTCTTTTTTACGTATTGAATAACCGTCTATATCGGTGGTCCTGAAACAGTTTTTAGAAATTTGAAAGAGGGTAATGTATCCTTTAAGATAATCCCGGGATACCTGCTTCTTCATCTACCGACTGTTGTAAGTTACGCCAAGAAGAAAGAAGTGACGCCAACGCGAATCCAACATTTTCTTTTATTTATTTGTCATGTATGTCTTATGCCTGATAATTATTGCAAAATTCAACAGGTGCAGTTTGAGGGAAGACATTTTAATTATTTTATTCATTTTTTTCTCGAAAAGATATTTATTCTAGCCAAGGATTTTCAAACTACGTTTAAAGTACTTTTTTTGGCAGATAATGTTTCAGTGGGTTTTTACATCAATAAGTTTGTTGTTGATGATGCAGTAAACATATGGAAATTTATTTCATAACATGAGAAAATAAAACGGATTTGGATCATGGAGAAACAGTATGAAAATGCACGAAAACCTGTGTTTTCTCACCTGTAATAAATAGCAAACCTGTTTTAAGCAACGAGCCTCTAGCTTCCAACAGAATGCTCTTTTAACTGTTAACGTATTATATAGGAATCACCTGAATCTGTTTAGCAGCGACGTTCACAGTTTCTTAAGACAGATTAAGCAATATACACATTACTTGAATAATTGCAAGAACTGGTGGGCAAATCCATTTTTCTACTTTAATTAAATTCACATACATGTATAATATATGAAATGCAGAACTCTTTTTATGACGCTTAAGTTGAGTCCCGTCGTGGTCTCCTTGTCGAACACAATGGTGATGTTTCTAATGTTTTTGATGACAAGTATCTTAACGATAATTGCGATTACGCTGAAGATGCGATTGATAAAGAAAACCCATAATAATTATTGAGCTAATCAAAGCCATTCATCAAACTGAAAGAACAGCTAGCTACAATCATGGCTGTCCTTTTCACGGTGCACGCCGGCGCCACCTGTCTCAGATGTAGCGTCTCTTCACGGTCATGTCGGCACTGCACGGAGACTGCTCGAATGTAGCAACAGCCATTGGTGCTGATAATGCAACAAAATTAAAATGCTGAAGGGATTTCACCAATAGTACGCTTGGTTCTGCTGCATCAAGCATTCTGACGCAGCATTCTTGGACAATTCAATGAATCAAAACATTTTGTGATCAACCGAGGTGTTCCAAAAGGCCAATGCAGCTGTCTTAAGGTTGCAATCTCGACGATTGATCAAATATTGCAAGAAATGATAACCGTTTTTAAGCTCATTGAATTGTTACATTTTATTTTACTTGAGATAACTTGGAAAGAGAATCGAATTACTTGAGCTGAATCATAGAATGAATACTGACATAAGAAAGTGAGTATAATTGGCAACAATATTAGGACATCTCACATGGGTTGTCCTTTTCATTTAAATAAAATAAAATTAAAAAAAAAATAAAAAATCAGGAGAGATGAATCAGTTTGAATGCCATTAGAATACCACGATGTTTCATTTAGGAGCAAAGAGGACCCTTCATTTGTATGCATGCCAAAGTTTGGTATCCATGTCATTTAAGATATTCATGGGAAAGTTTTGCTTTTCTCTAGATATACCAAAAAAGTATTCACCTATTTATATTTCTTGTTTACTTTATAATTATGACCTATTTATATGTTTTACACTATCCCATATAAGCAACAAAACAGTATGTGTTGATAATCAATAATCAAAGACTAAAAAACCTAGTAAATGGTTGTTTTCTTTTTGTCCGCCCATTCGGAAGAAAAATAAAGAAGGATTAAATATTTTTTATAGGATCAAATATCAAAACTAAATAAGAAAACATGATGGGCAAATGTAATTAAACAAGTTTTCGTAACCTTACCCTATTATTTTTGGGGGAATTCTTAACAGCCTTAAATGGAAGTTGAATGCCTAGGTGCTAAATTTATAACGTCGATTTACAACGAAGGAAATCATCTAATTGGTAATTTGCATAACTACCTGCCGGGCAATGTTAATGAAACTATGCAATACATCAGATGACATCGTTATCTCCAGGATATAATTGATTTGCCTCTTTATAGAATCATCTCATCGCCGCAATAAAGGGGATAAAGATCCTAATTACTTTTCTAAATAGGCTGTGGCAGTCGACGCCTGTAAAGCAATACTTTGTCAAAAGATAAATTAGCAGACTTGTATGCACTGCGATTGGCGTAATCACGGCTTTG
>CM037789.1:63441270-63491270 GCA_021229015.1 Solen grandis | reverse complement strand
TACATACAGTTATATAGGCATCAATAGTGTATTGCTAGCTGCTCCAGATACATGAAAATGATGAAAAATGACAAAGTCCGATTTTTGCTTTTGTATCAAAAATTCATACATACAGTTACATAGGCATTAATAGTGTATTGCTAGCTGCTCCAGATACCTAAAAATGATGAAAAAATTCAAAGTGCTTTTGCATCAAATATACAATCATATATACAATAATAAATTTGAATCTTGGCTACAAACTTGATGTCCGTGACCTTCAGGAAAGACGTTTTGTTTTTTCTTTAAAAATTATAAATTATTTTATAAACATTCTATTAATTTATTTATACATTTTTATTGAAAAATTAAAATTCTCATTAAAATATTTTGAATAAATTGTCCTTTTTGTAACAAGTTTATGTGCATGCAACACTATTCCTAATTCAAGTTGGATTAGTGTTGCACTAAAATAAAATAGCAAAAACGACAAATAAAAATGCAACAATATCCCTATCTCAAAATAGGAATAGTATTGTATTTGAAAAAAAATGTATTTGACTTAAGATATTTATTTAAATGTTGAATATTTTTGGTTCTAAAAGGAATACAGAGCCAAAACATTGAGGGTAAATGGACAATATTATTATCAATCAAAACATGGTAAAACACCATTTTTGACAAAAAGTAGACTTAGGCTAGTGTTGCGTTGAGCCATCGACATATATACAGTTATATAGAAATAATGCACGATGTCAACTGACTAATCAGAATGCAGCATTTCTAAAATCTCGGCCGGGAATTTTTTTTCACTGATTTTACACTCAGTTGCTATTTGACTGCCAAGCTGATCAGACGTGTTTTTCATAGCTGCTCCAGATACCTAAAAAAATGATGAAAAAATGACTAAGTTAAACTTTTTCTTCAGCATCAAAAATTCATGCTAGTTGCTCTATATACCTAAAAATGATGACAAATTCCAACATTTGCTTCTTGATCAAATATACCCGAAAAATGAAAAAAAAAAATTTTTCAGACAAAATATTAAAATAAAATACATGTTCCATAACCAGAAAATGAGGAAAAAATGACAAAGTCCATTATTTGCACAAGTATCAAAAATACAAACATACAGATATACAGTAGCGCAGAAATAATGCAGGATGTCAACTGACCAATCAGAATGCAGGATTTCTAAAATCTCAGTCGGGATCTTTTTTTCAATGATTTTGCCCTCAGTTGCTCTTTGACAGTTGAGCTGATCAGACGTGTTTTTGATAGCTCTGTAAGATACCTGAAAAAAAATGTCGGTCTAAGTCCAATCTGCAAGAAACTTGAATAATTGACGTCAAATTTTTGCACATGAACCTATAATTCAAACAGACGGTTAAATAGGTATCAAAATTTCATTGCTAGCAGCTCCATATAACCTGAAAAGGAGGAAAAAAGATAAAGTCCAACATTTGCACAAGTATCAACAAATACAAACGTACATATTTACAGTAGCACAGAAATAATGCAGGATGTCAACCGACCAATCAGAATGCAGGATTTCTAAAATCTCAGTCGGGATCTTTTTTCAATGATATTGCCCTCAGTTGCTCTTTGACAGTTGAGCTGATCAGACGTGTTTTTGATAGCTCGCCTACAAATCTGAAAATGAGGAAAATTACCAAGTCCAATATTGTTCATATGCATCCATGTACAGAATTACAGTTATTAAGAAATAATGCACGATGGCTGTCGACCAATCAAAATATAGCATACCTAAAATCTCTATCTTCTGTCATTTTTTCCAGTTCTACCCTCAGTTGCTATTTGACTGCCGAGCTGATCAGACATGTTTTTTATTGCTCCGTCATACACATAAAAATATGATGAAAAGGTGTGACTTATGTTCGATTCCTGGCAGCAGTTGTCAACCAGATACTTTTCATGGAAAGTATTTTAGGAATGTCATCATTTCTGTTTCACCATAAATTTGCCATAACGAGGTGAACATTTCAACATAGGACAGAATGATGATACATGAATGATGATAGTATACTGACAATTTAGACAAACCATGCAGGATGAGTGCATTATTTATCAGTAAAAGCAGGACTTGTGCAAGTGAAATCAAAATTCTCATTTGTCTTTTGACCACTGCAGTGATCAGACGTGATTTTAGTTTTCTCTGCTGCATGATATACAAAGAGAGAGAGAGAGAGAGTGACAGTTCCATTCCCAGCAAGGTTCCTGACCAAGGTATGGTGAGTACACATGTTATATCATACATTTATCATACAAGCTACATATTACCTTAATCATTCAGCATGCCATTAATATGTACCACTGTTTTCTTCATACTTGTGACTGTCAAATTCTGCTCTGGGGGTATGTTGTCAGTACCATTCCACTGAAAAAGACACAAGAGCACAAGATAACATGGAAATTAAAAAAAATTCAGTTTTGTGAGCAAGCTTTCACGTCTTATCTTTACCCAAAGAAACTATCCTTAATATCAGATGTTAACTTTGTCATGGGATTCAGAGAAATCAAATCTTAACCTCAGTACACTTAGGATATTGTTACTTAAAACATGAAAACCTGCAGTCTTGTATTCTGATAAATATTAATGATGTATACTTCCTTCTGTTGCATGGTAGTTCTCACCTAAAGCAAAACATGCTTGCTGTTCTCTCTTCAAATGTGTAGCTCTGCTCAATTCAGGCACATACCAGTAAATGAGAATAAAAGCAGAAATTTGTACTTATTGAACTTTGATACAAAATGATTTTTAAAAAGAATGTTTACTCCCTCAGATATTCTTCTACGCCTTCTTCACAGAAAGATATCAAGAGATCCACAACTTTCTACCACACTGTGATTTGTTTTTATGATTAGTGTAAAACAAATTGCAAGAATTCTTCACATGTATTGAAACAAATTGTGTTCAGTGTCAACTCACCTCTGCACACAATGTCTATATTCTTGATATTGTTATTAGTCACATCCAGGTCACATCCCATCCAGGTCACCACAGTACCACTGTATTTTTCTACTTTACAAACCCGGCACTGAAACTAAAATGAGCATAAGTGTCAGAAGTGACAGAAATATTTTGCAGAAGGGCACACCTCTTGACAGTTAAAGAAATGGGATTTGAAACGGTCTTTACTTGAGAAAGATGCAGTAACAACCCATCGATCATGTAAATTTATTGTTAAAATCAAAAGAAAGAAACTGAAATCAATATACATCAAGCATTTACATGCATCTTCAACCAAGCAGAACATTGCCTAATTTCATTTTTTTGTTTCTGCAAGTCGGACACGGTTTTTCATGATTCAAAGTTTTTTTTTCTGCAACTTTACTAACATTCTAGATACAAGAAAAAGTTAAAAATTATTAGGAGTAAAGCATAAAATTGTCAGCATTCAAATCATTGTCAAAACAATTTCAATTCTTAAAATATACACTGTCAAATATGCTTGAAAAGTGTCTGTAAACATTAAAAAAACGACGGTCCGAAATGTAAACAATCCAAGTTACTAAAAGACATGACACAAATTTTCAGTGAAAGAAGGGTACAGCGATTTAAATTTGCTTCAAATCTCCGCAGACGCTGCTCAAAACATTTCAAAATCGTCAACAAAACAAGAGAAAAAAAACGGTGTTTGGCAGACTGGCAGTAAAAAGGTTTTATTTTGCATCAAATTTATGGTGAATCGTGTGCAGAATCACAGAAACCTACTCAGATACAAGTTTCTTATCGAGAACAACCCTTATTCCTATTTACAACTGGCGGAACGCTGTGTTTTCACCAGAAAAACCAGAGAACTTCCTAGATTTTTCTCACCGAGACGGAATAAACCCTAAATATATAGGAAAAAAAAGGGAAACAGGAGAAAGAAACTCAAGATATTAGTAAAAAAAACACATAACTTTCGTCCAGATCCTTTATCCTAATCCAATATGTCCAGACATCCACAAAAAACACACAAAAACAGGAGCGCAGTTCAAACCGACCTTCCTGCACAACGCCCGCTTATCGAATGACAGATCAAAACAAGTTTAAATATTGATGACGTCATTAGTCAATCGTGACGTGACGGGTTCCCGTAAAATTTATGTTTGTGTTTTCTCGCTGCGGCGTGCGGCTAGATCATTTTGTAAGGGTTTTCATGTCGATTAAAGCATATAGTGCTATTTTTTCTCTTTTTTCTATATCAATGTGTTTACATGCATAGTTACTATAAAACATTAGCATTGGTATACAGGATTAAGATTTTATTCACATACATGTATTCCCATTCATGAATGAGTGTCGCTGTGTATGCTTAGCTCTGATTTTATGTTATAGAAAGATAAAATGCAATTTCTATTTACGAAATGATGATGTAAAAAGAAACAATTTCAGCGACTTTTTCTGTTTATTTTTACCTGTAAACAAGGGTTACTCATTGAATTATGTCTATTTATGCCAGTTGCTTACTCTGCCCATTTGATTTGTGTCTGGGATGACTGCGTGTAAAAAGAAAGAAGTAAAAAAAAATACAGGAATCATTGTAGTTTATTTATTTATTTATTTTCTATTTATTGCGCATTCAGTGCTCTTTCTCTCTCTCTTTCTATCTCTCTCTCATTTTTTCCCGCATCTACAATGAACTCATTTATGTGCTGTTCCTATGCATATTTTATAATAAAACGTTACGTAACTAAAAAAATTCTAAACACTTTTCATATTTGTCCCTCTTCCAATGTCTCAAACATCTTTCCCTCTCTCATTTTTACACATTTCGCACACATTTCATACACATTTCGCGCACACTTCGCCGCTTCTCGCACACATTCAAACGCTTTTCCCCTGCCCAAAATAACATGGGGGGGGGGGGGGGGTCTCTCAACCATACCCCCCCCCTCCTTTTTCACCCTCATTTCACCACCAACCAGCCAAAATACACATGCCGAAACACAGATTTAACCTTACGCACACAAAATTCCCGAATTTTCCGATCTTCGCTGGCCTGAGAGACAAACGACATCTCTGCTTGGAGATAGATAAATTTTATCATGGTTATGTATCGGCTGTTTTGATTGGATAATGGTAGATAATGTACGCCAATCAGGTAATGAGTAACGTCATCTGATCGATAGACATGGTAAAATAGCGTCTGCTGCTGAAGTCACGATAATAATAATTCTTTAAAGTATGATTATTTCACAGTGCTTATTGTCAACAGTAAGATCACTTCTACAACATCTTTCATTAGAAAATTAACAACGTCGCAAAATTTGTTGAAGAAACGAGTGGAAGTACGGTATTAATGATAAATATCGAGCTCGAAGATTCTGGAGCACATGGTCTATGGTATTCTTCTTGAAATGTTCTTAATTATATGAAGACAATCAGCATTAATTTGTTTCGTCGTATTACCGAACAGACAATTGTCTCTCAGATATAAGTTATTAACCCTTAAAGTGGTATTTACATGAACGATTTATTTTGCAATGATCCTCAATATTTCATCATAAAATAAATAATTATCTTCATATCTCACGAACATTTTTTTCTTGATAAAATGTTTGACAATGTGAAAACTATTATTCTCTATTATTCCGTTGTGTAAAACCGAGTACTGGGATCTATAACATATTCAGCGGTGTGGGGAAGCAATTTCTGCAAAAGTATTTCCCTACATTCGGAAAAACATTTTAGCGATGTGCTTTACGTGTAATCAAACAAAAATTTCACGACCTCGGAAGGTTTTCCCGAATGTTAAGAAAAAAATGTATAACTGACAAAAGAATCTTTGGGACCTATTTGTAGGGCACAACTTTCTGCTTCATATGCGCTACATACCATTAAAATTGATAAAGAAATAAAACACAGCAGTTTTTCCCTCTGAATCGATGCAGCATGTGCTTTCCGCGTTAGCTTAAAATGACGCCATGTACCACGTAGTAGGGCCACATTGTTTCTTGAAAATGCCTGTTCAATGGAGAAATCAATTGAAATGTCGTAAAAGAAAATTACGATAGTGTATTTCAGTAGCCTGTTACAAAACAGTGAAATAATAAAAAAGGTAATATTCTTTGTTTGAAACAGTGAATAATACCGATATTTTTAGACGGCGATAGCCGTCTTATGCCGAAGAACGAAATCAGGCCTTGCTAATTTGCTAAAATCCGCCGAAAAGCATTTTAGATCTTTTTAACCTTATTTTAACCTTGGCAAATAAATCCGTCAGTGGACGTGGTAAAACCTTATTTTAACCTTGACAAATAAATCCGCCAGTGTACGAGGTAAAAAAGTGTGTACGTTGACATATCCCTTTTTAGTGTGTACGTTGGCATATCCCTTTTTAGTGTGTACGTTGACATCTTTACACTTCTATCGATTTCGATGTTGTTGTTGTTGTTGTTTTTGATGTGTGTGTGTGTGTGTGTGTGTTTTAATCCCTGCATTCGGAAGATCTAGGAATAATAAAAAAGTTTTATCGAAAACGAAAGATTTATGGTAAATATCGTTGATACATATATCATGAAATCATATACATGTATAATATTGGGTACATATATTTTATTGGGGCACATATACATGAGCAAATATATCCGTAAGCATATATATTCGTGTATCCGCGACTCTGAAAAGCGATGGATTTAAGGTAACGTTAGTTATCAAATTTCGATGGGTTATATTTCTTAGATTAAGGCTTTACCGAAATCAATGAAAAATGAAAATGTTTCTCCAGTGAAAATCAATAGAAGGCCAATATTTAAGGTTTAACCAGCAGATCGCCATAATCGATGTTGAAAGTCGAGACGTAATCAAGTTGTCTATAAAAGAAAGTATGTATAACATATAGTGTGTTATGTTGTAATTAATTGCACCCGAGATCCTTTGAGTAAAATGCGGGAGCAAAAATTTTTAAGTTCCATTTATTATTAATTGGAAAGAGATGTAACTTCTATCTATAATCTGTTTGTCCGAAACATCAATAAGAAGCTTTTGGAATTTCGGGTAAAAATTAAGTAGACAAACTTACGTATTACGGTTACCCACTTATTTGACCGTGTTTTATGCGTAGTTCGCCGTAGCTGTGCAAGTTACTGTGCTGTGTGTCAAAGGTCGTGATGACCAATCAAAATCATCGATCGCAAGTGTGACGCAAACAACCGACTTCTATTATCAACTAGAATTTATCATTGTTTAAACTATAGTTCACTGCTCTGCCACATTAGTAATTTATTCTCAACTTTTTTAATTACTTTCTAATATGATATTAATTTCCTTTAGACTTGGAATCCAAAAATCGTTAATTACATAGTACAATATATTCTATACTGCGCACTCTCTCTCTCTCTCTCTCTCTCTCTCTCTCTAACTAAAACATGTCAAGGAAAAATACAAGAAAATCGTACGTTTGTATTTATTTGAATGTAGATGTCGATTTGCATATCTTGAACTTTTATAATTTAATGTTGTTTCACTGTTTCTTTATTATATTTTCTATCATACTATTCGTCCTCATGTACTTCTGTATTCTTTTGTGACAAATTAACCAATCAACATAAAAGAATACTTATTTTATTTCATTTTTTTGTTTTTTGTAACCATAGTCAATATTTTGCTAAGTCACTGAAATATTTTTTTTTTCTCTTTCTCGATTTAATTCATAAACGTTTGAACAGTTAAATAGTAGATTTATATTCTTATGATACTTTATCTGTTTATTCTTACCCGTAAACTCTCTCTCTCTCTCTCTCTTTCTCTCTCTCTCTCTCTCTCTCTCTCTCATTTTAGGCGTGTTAGGCTCACCATCCCCTCAAAATTTGTATGTATATACATGTATGTATGTGTTTGTGATTTTGATATAGGTCTGTTTGTTTACCCGTTAAATGTTGTTTCACTGTTCCTATAAAAAAAAATTTTTCTGTTGTATTTGTTCACATGCTGTTACAAATGTACTTTGTAAACTGTGACACAATAAAAGATATGTTCTGTTCTGTTCTGTTCTGGTAAACCATGTTGAGTAGGTCAAAAAAGATGCGAAGTTGGTTCAAAATTGACTGAGACTAATTAATTGACTAAACTCGCTGACTTTAACACTCACTCAGTCCCTCACCGCGTGGGTTAAAATCCCGGCAGGGTCATTCGGATTTTCATGTGAGGAAGCCTTCCAGCTGGCTTGCGGTAGGTCGGTGGTTCTACCCGAATGCTGCTACGCCAAACTGCTGCTGCTGCTGCTGCTGCTGCAGTTATGAGTGCTGAGGATGAAAAACAAGAGGGGCTAGTAGAGGGGCCTTATGTAACACAGGTTTTTCGGAATTTCCCGCCAAACTGCTGCTGCTGCTGCTGCAGTTATGAGTGCAGAGGATGAAGAACAAGAGGGGTTAGTAGAGGGGCCTCATGTAACACAGGTATTTCGGAATTTCTCGCCAAACTGCTGCTGTGAGTGCAGAGGATGAGGAGGGGCCTCATGTAACACAGGTATTTCAGAATTTCTCGCCAGACTGCTGCTGTGAGTGCAGAGAATGAAGAACAAGAGGTCAGATCATTTAAATTTTGCCATGGTATTACAATGTGTCATGTTGTTTCATTTTTAATTTCTTCAACTTTCACATCTATGTTATTTACTATTTACGTGGGTTACTTAATAATTTCATTATTTACTGTTTTCTGTGATATCTTTTATAAGCTGACATAGTGATAAAGTTAATCTGTCTCCATAATTTGTTATTTTATTTCTCTTTCCCCCCCCCTATATAATTCTTGATATCGGTTGGCCATTTAAAAAAAAGCTTAACTTTGACTTCCGTTTCTTTGATAAGAAAACATCTGTCTCGAATGGTGTAATATCACGCAGCCGTCCTGGTGTGCGTATATATTCAAATCTCCCACTTGTTTGTCCTACGACAACAGCTGACGCTCAATTTTATAACATTATAAAAAAGGTAAAGGTTAAATTTGTATTGCTTCATGTTTCAGTCATATTCCTTGGCTGGTCCGGTCTAACTAGGAAAAAGCTAAAACTCGACAACAAGTGTAGGATTAGAATGAAAAGTTTTAATAGGCAAATAAGCAAAAAGATCAAGAGCGATATATGGCAATAAAACATCGAACATTGGCACCGGCATCAAGTAACATGACAACATTGAAACCCCTGTGATATAGTAACAGACCCAAGTTTCATCAAATTCCTCGTCTCATTGGGATGGAATTATCATATAAGGGAAATACACACAATTTTGAGGCATACTTCTCTGTAAATCTGAGACGTCCAACAGGTAGATAAGTATATGTTTAACATTATTTTCTTCAGAGTAGCAGTTGATTTGAATTGATTTTATTTTTTTTAAATTAAAATATGAAAATCGTCTGAATACGTTTGTAAATAATTATTTGATTATTGTTTTCTGTCTAGTTTAACAAAAATTGAAACATTTTTCAAAATATTTTTTTGTTCATGTTTGAGACATGACTGTATTGAGAAACATGATATTACTAATATTTCTAGTTGCATTGTAGTCTGCATACATAGTCAAACCGTAAAGATATTTTGCAAATTAAATAAATATTTTCAAAATCAATTTGAACAAAGCAAATCGTGTTTGCGATGTTAAAAATGAACTTTCAGAAACACTGACTTAGTTCTTTTCATTTCTTATCCAAGACATTGCAATAACTTTGAAATTTTAAATATATAACTTATATATTCATTTTCATTCTACGAATATATCATGTATATTCGAGAGCAAAACATTTTTATTTTAGCCAATATTTAATAATCTGTATTCATGACAAAAAACCTGGTTTTTTTCCTTTAAAAATTTTAATTAAAAATTTTTAACCAAATCATTTTTAATATTAGGACACTTCCTGAAAATAAATGAATTAAAGAAAATATCTTCTTGAAAAATATGGACAATACATATTGATATAAAGGTAATTTTGGCTGATCAACTTACTTTTTATAAAAAATTATACACGTCACAGTTGGATGAAAACAATAAATCTATTCTCTTAAATGAAGCTACGTAAGAAAACATATTAACATGAGATGAAAAAAAATCTATATGAGAAAGACCCTTTACCTTAAGTGCTTTGGATTTTTTTTTACAGAAGTGTCAATAAAGTACTGACGACTGAATTCTTCCAGAGGCTTTGGAAGAAAATAGATACACCTTTTTAAAACGTTCACAAAGCATTAACAGAAATATTTTATCAGGAAGTTAAAAGTAGTGTTTTTTTTCTTTTTATCTAAGAAAAACTTGAAATCTTTGTTAAACATTGATTACAAATTATTTGCTTAATTTAAGAATAATACATAGTGCAGTTCCGAGCTACAGCCGAATTCCAAGTCAGCTAGGAATTGCGAATTCAAAATTCAATTCAAACTGCACTATGTATTATATATAAATAAAAGAAATATATATTGAATGTCCAATTTCAAGCTAGCTAGTTATTCGGCTGTAGCGAATAACCAATACCCAGCTGGCATGTTATTCAGCCGCGAATAACCAATTTAAATCGGCTGTAGCAGGGAGTGCAAACTACATTATGTAATATACTTAATTCAAAATATATTTTGAATACCCAATTCCCAGCTAGCTGGTTATTCGGTTGTAGCTAGGAATTTAAACGACACCCTGTGTTTATATTCTCAAAGTTTTAAACAGGCAATATTGCAATTAAGTTTCTCTTATAGTATCTTATAGTTTCTCTAATAGTTAGAATCATTTAATGTGTATTTTTAAGCTTCCAATGATCCTTACACTTATCTATCATATGAAAATGCGCAGTAGAATTTTGATTTTATTAATTCAATGTAATTTTGATATATCGTTATATAATCAATTAATTTTAAAAGATACATAAATAGCAATTTTCATCACATTTATTTGTAAATATAATTTTAGATTTTAGTTTTAAAGTAGGGTCTTAATGAAAAATTATTGTGCCATTAGATTACATTTTAAGCCGAATCGTCATAGTATAAGTACATAAAATGAAAACTGTCCTCTTGAAATGTTTTTTCAGCGATCACTTGATTTCTGTTAAGATAAACAGGTCTTAATGTAAAATATTCACTATGGCATGGTGATACGACACTTAAATAAAGATAAATAAGATAAATTGTAATTGAATCTTGCAAGCGCATTACTCATAGACCTTAAAAAGACACAAGATATATCATCTACACATATTTATCTTTGGATTATATTTTAATGGATTGCCTTCAACGAGAAACACAAAACCTGGGATGATGTTTATCAATGGCCGATCTCTAACGAAACATAGTCAAGTTCAGAAATTATTAAAAAAAATAAAACAAAATTTGAATAAATTTACAAAATAAATAAATAAATGAATAAATAAAACAGTCAGCGAGGCCTTTGACATGCTAGCTGCACCTATTAATAATCTATTATTCGCTTTTTTTGAACATACCAATAGTATTAATGGAAGGAATGTTAAAAAATATGTCTTTAAGGAAATAATTTTAATCATACGTGTCTTATTGTATTTATTTTGCACGTTTTCTTTTCTATATCTTTCTATAATTTTTCCTCCATACATGATGTCATTTATTTTGAAGTAGCTATGCGTGAGTGTGTGCATACATATACAGTCGACATTGTATTGAGAGACCGCTCAAGGGACTGCCAAAAAGTGGTCGCTTAATGAAATGGTCTCTTAATAGATATTTTTAGAATTCCCGGCAAACAAGTCGTATATACAAACTGTAAGCTAAATTGTATCATAACGTTATATTATATTACAACATGAATACGTATGTAAACTACACAATGTTTTGTTGTTTTATATCAATAAACATCAACATGTTTATTTTTCGTCATATCTTAAGTTTCGATTTTTTTAGCTGTTATGTTGAAATAATACCTTGGATCATTGGCTGATGTTTGCATTTGGTGTTCGGTGGAAAAACACAACATTTGACATCGAATTCATGGATGGATTCGGACAATTTCAAGAAAAAATATGATTTAACTATGGGCTTTCTTTATGTCTCTGTCTAACATAAATCCAGAAACCCCCGATTAATTTATTTCAAAATGGCGCCCTGGTCGTATATCATAAGACGCAATGTACATACTTATAGGTACGAATTATTAATGGTACGCATTACATCCGGAAGTATTAATTTACCTTATTCCCAAATATTCTTTTACCAAAATCCGAAGCATTCGGCATTTGGAGGGATGGTACTGGGCACGGGAAACTTTCCAGTTTCTGTGTACAAATTGCAAGGGGTGTTCGAAAAGTATCCAGAAAAGTTCCATTAGTTATTTATTAATATGATTATTAGAATAAAACTTTCGAAAGCGACACGTAGATATATTTTGAGCTTAATTGGAAAGAAAGAAGTGATACAAATTGCACTTGTGCAAAATCCAAGTAAGAATGCCAACGTCTCCAGTATAAGCAGGGTCGGTATGAAGAAAATTGTCTCCATATCAGACATGGGTTCAATTACATGGCAATGCAATTAATCCTATTACGCATTACATTGCAAACATGGCATTACAATTACCATTACAGATATTTTCAAATGTAGTTAATTAAATTACCATTAATTGGAAATGTAAATAATCTTTGTCTAAAATGAGTTATCATATGTCTTTTCAGAGTTAATCTTTTATAAAGACAGTTAAACGACGACCAGCCTGAATGACTCTGAAGATGATGGGAAACAAAACAGACAAGATGGAATGCGTATTAACAAACAGACGCAGAGTTTTCGTCGTTGCTTTTGTGACTGTTATTATTTTAGCAACAAAAATCTTGCAAAATCGGGAATTTGGGTACGAAATTCTTCTTAAAAACTGCCGTATTAAATTGGAAAGAGTCTGTCCCAAGAGAATGTTAATAACTAACAAATATTTATCAAATATATTCACACTTCCTGTTGGCAAATCACATTAAAGCTACTTTACAATGTGCTGTTTTGTTAACAGTTTTCTAAATTGCGAAATGTTCATTTTTATTCTGTTTCAGCCGATATATCCCTGAAATGGCAAATTTTCCTCAGATAGAGACACACAGGGCCTCAGAAAGGGATGCCATAAACATGGACTATGATGTCGCAAATATTGGAACACCAGTCTCTGAAGTGTGGTCTCCTTACATGGATATAATAACAGAATCGGAAGCGCTCTCTGTTAAACCTTTATTAGATATTCGGGAGTCGGTTTCAATTATAAATTCTCGTCTTGAATTTATAGGTACAAAAGCGATATTTAGTCACTTTGTAAATAAAGCTATATACCCCTTCCATACTTAATTTGGCGGTGTATATCAATAAACATTATAAACATTAAAATTGTATTATAGTCGCTATTTGTAGACTTACAGTACACACACTGTTTTCTTTCTTAAATCCTTTTATTTTTATTCTTGACAAAAATGACATTGTTCATGGTTAACATTATTAAAATAAAATTCGTGGGATAGACTTTAGAAAAAAGTAAAGTCTAATGTCTTACAATTACTGCTGAAATGCTAAAAAATCCCTTAAGAAAATATTCTGTAACGGAATGAAAATGATCTAGTAGAACCATTACATAATTTACATGCATTTTTTTGTGTAACGCCATCATTTTGTTTTAAATAGATACGCATGTATTTGTTTTTGTTAAAATGGGTCTTAAAGTTTACTGTTTTAATACAAGCATGTCTAGAAAACAGAAAGCCTCCAATAAATTAAGATAGTGTATAAAATTCAGTTTTCGTATCATTATTCTTAAACAGAGAACAAGGACGTTTACAAGATGGGCGAAGACATCAAGGTCAGAATCATCCTGTTTGATGGTTTTGGAAAGTCATTACAACGAGGGGGCGATCAATTGCGAGTCCGAATCTTCCAAGATGAACTAGAAGCATCCGCAAGTGGCTACGTTATAGATCATAGAAACGGAAGCTACACAGCAGTTGTCAAAGCATTATGGGAAGGAAACTCGTCCATTATTGTCTATATATCCTACACAAGAGAGGCAGTCAGGGCCTTATACGAGACACGGAGAACGGTGGGTGTACATATGTGAAATATTCACATGAAAACATTTAAACATCAAAAAAGATTGACATTAGTTGTCGCGTCAAGTCAATTATCTACCAATCGTTCAGAAATGTTCATGTAGACTAGCTCAGACGTTACATGGAATGTAATTTGATCACACGTTCTGCCAACTTAGAGCCGGTCTTTCACGCTGAATTTCAATATCAAACAATGTCTTAAGTTCTAGTCATAGGAAAAAGCCAAAGCGCAGAGATAAAGAGAGGGAAATGGAAAAAAAGTATAGTGTTGCCTCTTGATAGATCTTTACCGTTACAGATGGTTATATGTCTACAAAAAAACTTCTTCATAGTTTCTTCAAACAAGAGGGCCATGATGGCCCTGAATCGCTCACCTGAGTACCATTGCTTCAACTGATGTCAAGGTTTTTAAACAGACAAGGATTCTGATATAACTTAATCTAAAACATTTTACCCCTGACAATACTACACACCAAATACCTAAGCAATGGGCCATATGGTTTCAGAGAAGACTTGGGCGCAGGGTCATTTATCACCGTAGGGCCAAGACTTTGAAAATCTTGGTAGTGGCCCATAAGATGATGCTACATACCAAATATCTAAGCTCTAGGCCTTATGGATTCATGGAAGAAGATTTTTTAAGATTTTCCTATATAACTCTATGTAAAACAAGTGACCCCTGTTGCGGGGTCATTTATCACCATAGGGCTATGATTTGTACAATCTTGGTAGTGGCCCATAAGATGATGCTACATACCAAATATCTAAGCTCTAGGCCTTATGGATTCATAGAAGAAGATTTTTTAAGATTTTCCTATATAACTCTATGTAAAACAAGTGACCCCTGGTGCGGGGTCATTTATCACCATAGGGCTATGATTTGTACAATCTTGGTAGTGGCCCATAAGATGATGCTACATACCAAATATCTAAGCTCTAGGCCTTATGGATTCATAGAAGAAGATTTTTTAAGATTTTCCTATATAACTCTATGTAAAACAAGTGACCCCTGGTGCGGGGTCATTTATCACCATAGGGCTATGATTTGTACAATCTTGGTAGTGGCCCATAAGATGATGCTACATACCAAATATCTAAGCTCTAGGCCTTATGCATTCATGGAAGAAGATTTTTTAAGATTTTCCTATATAACTCTATGTAAAACAAGTGACCCCTGGTGCGGGGTCATTTATCACCATAGGGCTATGATTTGTACAATCTTGGTAGTGGCCTATAAGATGATGCTACATACCAAATATCTAAGCTCTAGGCCTTATGCATTCATGGAAGAAGATTTTTTAAGATTTTCCTATATAACTCTATGTAAAACAAGTTACCCCTGGTGCGGGGTCATTTATCACCATAGGGCTATGATTTGTACAATCTTGGTAGTGGCCCATAAGATGATGCTACATACCAAAAATCAAAAGGCTAGGCCTTGTGGTTTCAGAGAAGAAGATTTTTTAAATTTTCATTTTTAAAATCTATTTTTAGCTCCTGTGACCTAATTATGCAATGGACCAGAACCATTTATACAACTTTAGTAGAGCTTCATCCAAGGAACATTCCTGCAAAATATTTTTCAAATTGGCCGAGCCGTTTAGGAAGAGATGTTGTTTGAAGCAATTGTTGACGCCGGACGCACGGACGCACGCACGGACGACGGACGACGGACGCCGGACAAAAGGCGATCAGAAAAGCTCACCTTGAGCACGTTGTGCTCATGTGAGCTAAAAAAAATAAAAAATAAAAGAACCATAACTAGTAATCTTGTCGTTGTACTTTATCTGTGTCACTAAGATGACTTTACCTATATCACGTTTTTCTACATTACAATGTTAAGGACAACCAAATTAATCGATTCTAAAGCAGACTACGTATTTACGAGTATATTGCACGTTTTTATTTTTGTTTAAAGGTAAGTTTTTGAACATCAGCACAACCAAAAGTGGTGAAGATGTGAAATCGAAAATATTTTGGATTGTCAAATAAAATTAAGGACAGCCAATTGACTGAAATACTGTCGGTAGGACGTTAAACCCAGTAAACAAACAAACAAAAGCAAGGGGCATAAAGGCATAACAATTATAGGCACGACACATCCACATTTCATTTTAATTGAAACAAGTACAATAACTATATTTAAAGCAGTCTTTTTCATTTGACATTCTTGTAAGGTTTTGTGACTCTGGCTAAAACATGTTTTGAAATATGCGGAACACCGTTTCATTCTATACTTGGACAATGAAGAACAAATATTTCCAGTTTGTTACTTTGTAATTGTATCGATATATTTCATTTCATTCATTTCTAATTAAATAGTTAAAATAAAAGAGTTAACCAGAATTTGTTGGACAGTAATTGATCTTATTCTGGTTTCCGACTGAATTACTCAGTGCGTTTTTAACAGTAGTATGGAGGTTACAATTAAAAATGAACCACAAAACATATCTGGTATTCTTTAGTCCATTCATTATAGAGATAAATCCTTCCATTTGTGCAAGAAAGACAAATATGAGGTGAGTTTTTCCCATTGCAAAAGGTTTAGATGTAAAACTCAGAGTACTATAAAAACTGAAAACGAAAGGCATGTTCCATATACGAGTACACTTGAAGGAAACAAATATGAATCAAAATACTTATTGAAAATTCATGAAACGTTGGGTTGTCATTGCAGGTAATAGGCGTATGCTACAGTTTACAATCGCAATGTTTTGGAAATGTTATTTGTAACGTATTTCGGGTACTTTGCAATTTTCGGATCGCATATATAAGACATAAATATATAAAAGCATATTTTGATACATTTTCTTTTTAACATTGGAAAGTCATCATAGAAACAGCCCAGTAGCTCCTAAGATAACTCGATGACTTATTTTTTGTTCACTGTGTTGATCAAGTAACCTTTTCAGAATGTCTTCTTGAAAAATGAAAAGAAAATGTATTGAAGGATTTTCTGTAAGAATTAAAATATGTTTGAAACTTAAGCTAGTCTCTCTTTCAAAAAATCGAAGTGTTTTATCAATTTCTGTTAAAATTGAGTACCTGGGAATACCGAAACCATTCAAACAGATACAGCGAACCAAAACGCGTTATCGATTAGAATATGGCACCTCTGTTTTTATCATTCTTACTTCTTTTCTCTTTTTTTAAGAGAAGTTATAATTAAGCTTTTTATTTAAAACGGTTTCCTTGGAAATACAATCGTAACATAATATCGATCAAGGTGACTTATAATTAATTTTGTCTTCAATTTTCGAATCTACATATGATATGTGAGAATCAGAATATTCTGTTACAGCAAAAAAACAAAAACTGTAGCATTGCAGTAAACGCCCTTAAAATTAGTTTATATCTATATTGAGACAAGCTAACTAGTCTGACGAATGTGGTCATAGCAAAATATTACATATTCAAATATTCATTTAATGATTATACTTACTTTTACAGCTACTTTCGACAAGACCTTTCAAGGCAATTTTCAAAACTGGAACCGTCATCCAAAAAACATATTGTCATGTTTTTGCCACTAAACTGGAAAGCAGTACAGGGTTGTGTGATTTAAGCACCAAAAATGGAAATATGTCGTGGTTTTGTGCCAAACCAAGTGGCAACCTGACCTGTGAACACTTCCAGAAATTTGAGCGAGAAGAACCTTTTCCGGCTTTACCGATTTCAGATGCTGAGAATACCCTCTTGAAAAGGTAGTTATATTACCATGTTTTGTCTCGATAGGTTGAAAATCATCTTTAAGACAGCTGCTGGTTTGAGGAATATCCATTTCATACGAAATATAGGTCAATTCAATTGCGGTAGATAGTGTCAAACACACTTTATCTTGTTATATTAAATGTAAAGCTATATTTGCTTTGTTTACTTATTTCTTTGTGCTTAAGTCCCTTCGACAGTGTGTCAGTTGTTATGTGATTTTCTAATTGAAAAAGATGTATGGCTGCTACATTGCAGTATTACCTTGTGGGCAGGTGACATGATACCATACCTTGTCACATTATCTGACACTGCGAACCAGTTGAATTTAGACACATTCTTTTTGTCGAAACAGTTGGCGTAGCTTTATACCAACCCTTTCGGAAAAAACAGGTTATAATATACTTTAACTTGATAAAACAGTTACTCTGCTTTTAGGGAGTCGAACACAGGACTCCCATCTACTGCGTTTAGAAAATAATAGGATTGTCATTATGGCCGATATGTTTAATCAGGAGTGAGTTGAAACAGGTTTAACAGCATAACCTGTTTATAATACAATCATGTTTTCAACCTAAAATGATAATCTATGGCATATTTATTTCTTTGATATGACTTTAATTATTGCTTTATTATTTGTGTCTTCTCAGAAACGGTGAACACTTGCAGCCTAAACTTGAAGTCGTTATCCGTGGTAAGTAATGTAGCAATTTCATTACGTTCTTAATTTGATTAAGTGATATTGGATAGAAATTGATGGAACTTGGCATGGACAATTATCAAACCAGATCATGTTTCCGTCCTAGTACCTATACTTAGAAAAATCTATGACACTGCTTCTTTTGTATGTAATGATAATGATTACATTATTGTTATCTATTATTTTGAATGGACCCATGCATTTATCACATTTAAAATACTACTGTTGAAATGAAAATAATCAAAACTACATGTACATGTATTATTGTTATGAAAAGTTCACTCATTTAAACGCTAGTTATCAGTCTTCTTATCACACACACACACACACACACACACACACACACACACACAGATGTTGTCTATATCTCCAAGTGAGGTACATAAGTGAGCTTAACAGTGAGGTGGTATCCCATTAATATCAGATGTTAGGGCCTAGAATTTCACATACCTTTATGACTTCATATCTACTTATTGTCCATCACTTTAAAAATGGAAAAAAAATGTATAAATTGTTGTTTTGAACTTTTCACATTCGTCGTGAGGTATGCATATTAATAAGGTAACAAATAGAGAGGTTCATTCATTTCTGTACACTTCATTGAATACTACATGTCAATAATTCCTATGATATCTAGTGATACTGAACATTCAAATTAAGCTGGCTTGTGATTGGTTGGTAGTTCTTCGGATTTTTCCTCCACCAGTATTTAGCATGACAAACTGTTGCAGCAACAACTAGTACGCAAAATATGGAGGATCCCATTTTGTTTGTATCATTGAGAACCATTTGAACAAGTAACTGGTGTTGCACGCAACACACGAGTCCCCTGCCGTTGAGGTGCATAATTTTTCCATTATTCCATTATCATAGCAAGCAGAATATTGATCCGAGAAAAAAAGTGATGTGCAGAATCTCCATACGGCCATATAACGTTTCATACCAATATCTTAAACGGGTTTTACGAGTAAGTTATCGCCAGCTCCAGATCCAGATTTCCGGACATCAGACGGAAGGAAGGACAGACGGAGTGCAAACCTATAGTCCCCTCCGGTGTAAACACTGGTAGGAGACCAGTAACTGAAGTGTACCTGGTGCAAGTTTGTTTGCTGGGCTTATTGTCCAACCGACAGTTTTTCAGTCATTTGGAGACTAGGTCTACTTGAGACAGATATAGTGTTGCCATGTGCCACATCCAGTCACATAATCCTGACACCGGGCAACCAGTACTCGAACTACCCTTATATGCTGAGCGCCAAGCAAGTGAGATATACCGTACCATTTTTAACCACTTTGGTATGTCTCATAAACATCTTATTCCTTACTGTATTTTATGTTTGATTTCAGCAATGCATATGCTAACAGTTCTATAAATTCACTGAAACAAGTGAATATTACTTACTGGAAATAAGGTGTTCATTATAAACTCAAATTGGTGAGCTTTACTCACTGAAAAACTGAAGGTGTTCATTATAAACTCAAATTGGTGAGCATTACTCACCGAGAACCTGGAAAAGGTGTTCATTATAAACTCAAATTAGTGAGCATTACTCATTGAAAAAGATGTTCATTATAAACTCAAATTTGTTTGGAAAAAGTGTTAATTATGGAATAAGAGGGCATTACTCGCTGAAATGTTCATTATTAACTGAAAAAGGTGAGTATTACATGCTGGAAAACGTATTCATTATTAGGTGAGTATTTCTAACTGGAATCATTGAATATTATTCGCTCAAATTGGTGATATTACTTACAAAATTATCGAGGATTATTTACTGAAATAAGTTAGCATTAGTCATTCAATAACGGCATTGCTTTCTGAATAAGGTGAACAAAAAGTGAAAGAGGAAAAAGTGCTCACATATCTAAGAAACTAATTCGGTACGAAGTGCACACTGAATAGGTTGGGTACTGTTCAGTTGAGTAAACACTGAACAGTACACACTGGATAGAATGAGTACTGTTCATAAAACTGGTCGAACAGTACACATTGAATAGGGTGAGTACTGTTCATATGATTGCGGGAACATCACTCAATGAAAACGGTGAATATAGGTCATATAATTGAGTGAACAGTACACGGTTTAATTGCGTGAACATCACTCAATTAATATGATAGGAACTGTTAATAAAATTGCGTTAACATTACTCAGTGAATATAGTGATAACTGTTCATACATTACTCAGTGAATAATGTAACATTTACATAACACGTGAACATCAATCAACTATAATTAGGTGAATAGTACATTAAAATATCAAATTTATGTTATTATAAATATACTTACCTTATCTCTCTCTCTCTCTCTCTCACATATTATTATTTTTGATATTGAGTACAATGAGAATAATAAGCAGGAGTAACACCAGCAGTAACAATAATTTACATGAATCACACATACTGCATTTCGTCCTAACGTGTCCCGTTCTGCTGATCTTCAAAATCTAAAATGTTTATGCAATAGATAGTATTCCATTTATACGAGTATAAAGATCTAAATTGTTAGCGACTATAATTACTTTGCAACATCTCAAATATATCTAACCGAACTTGAATGATACTTCGAGCAGGTCTTCAATGTAATATTTTGCTTCATAAAGTATATGAGCGATAATCACCGTCAAAAATGGCCCAGGTTTTTTTTTTACTCTTATTATACCTTTTTTTTACACAGCAAAAAAAAAAAAAGGTTAAATCAAATTCAAAAATGCTACCACCACGATAGCTATTGTGTCCAGAGAAGAAACATAGGGATCTCTTGCGTCGTGCGTCTGTCTGTCCGTCTGTCTCTTACACTTTTTTCGTCACACTCCTTCCAGCAGGTGAAACGTGTTCCAGGGAAAGCTTCTTGTTTCATTATTATTTTATTCATAACGTATCCTAAGGCATTTTAATGGTTCATGTAGGTATTTGAATGACTTCACGACATATCAGTAATGAACCCCGAAACCCAAAGATATATATTAGTGTTTACACTTTCTACACAAATCAACTTGGAATGAATTGTTCAGCTAATATATTCTCAGATTTTATTCACAGGAAACCAGATAATAAAGAAAGAACCGAAACTACCGTGTGCGAGATATGATCGAAAAATACTTTGGACTTTGCGTTCTCCCGTCGGTTATTTCTATGACAACCGATGGAATATTCTCCATTGCAAGGCTCCGTCGGAAGAACGCATCAATCATTTCCTGATAAACAAGAGGATTTTTCTTTACGGTGATTCGACCATTCGACAGTGGTTTGTCCACATTATGGAAAGATACAATTGTAAACTGACTACGGAAAAATGGACAAACGTAAAGTGGAAAAAACGTTCTGTCGCCTATTGCAGTTTGAAAAACCTTACCATTATAATGATTCCACATGCATACCCAGGTTTCATAGTACGGTGGAAACCCCAAAATAGTTCTATTGCTACTCACATGACAAGTGTATCGCCTGATTCTAATACAATATTCGTGATACACATGCTATGCCACGTTAGCGCATATCACCACAGTGTTTTCAAAGACAGGATGATTCACGTGCGAAACAGTATCGAGAAGGTTCTAGAACACAATAAAGATGCAAAAATTTTGGTGAAAGGCCCGCATACATTTGCTGATTATACACAAGTTAGTGATTATTATGGGTATGTTTATCGGGTAATCATGCTGGAGGTCTTTAAAGGTTTGCTAGATAAAATAGTTTACCTTGACAACAAGGACATTACGATTGCAAAGGAGGTAGAACCTAACCATCCACCGCCTTCAGTGGTTACTGAAATGGTGAACCAAATGCTAGCCTATCTAGCGGAATAATGTGGGTTAACAAAAAGACTACTTGTTTTCTTAACGTAAAAATCAACCATACTGTATGTATACTGTTTACCTTATGTCGGAATGCATATCTTAATGGAAAGGTCTTTCCATGACACGCGGAAATCGTATAGGACAACTGTTTTAATACATGTATATATATTTGTGATATTTATTCTACCTTTTAAGACTTCCTGGTTGTCTTTTTGGGTTTCTTCTGGTGTTGAATCATTACTTTTTTTTTATTATCATGGGAGCTTTAAGACGAAAATTTATGTTTGTTTCTTTTTTTTCTTTATTCCTTTTCTTGTTGCTTTTTTTATAAGACCATTTTGTTAGGTTTAGATAAATTTATAGAATCTATTTACTCATCTCATTAAAATCAGATTCAGTATCGCTAACTGAATCTGACAATATCGTATAGAAGTCGTCTCTGATTGACCTTTGTATAAGCCAATCAAATTAGCGCCTATAGAACCGTTAAATATAACCCGGGGAAGTAACCGCAACAATATATATAAACATATGAACCATTATTTCAAGCCACTGTGATAGAAAACACACCTAAACAGCTAAATTTTTCGAGTGTGTGTGTTTTTCGGGAGATTTTGATAACAAGTTCAGGGAGAAGAACTGAAATTAAAAGGTTTGAAACGCGCTGTTGAATTGTTTTAAAATCAAGCACTTGTTAATGCATATAAATTATTTAAAGGTCAATCTGACATGACCCCTTATGCGCTGTTGTCAGATCCTAATCGTGTATAGTAGAGGAGCGCAAATTAGGGTACAATTTTATTGAGATTGCTATTTACTAGATCTTATTATTAAAATTGCGACAGTAGCGGGCGAATAGGTGGGCTGATGTCAACATTCTTTGTATGGATCAAAACTTTGCCATGCATTATAGTATTTAAAACTAATCTTTTAACATGATGACACGGTCTGTATGCACATGACCCAGGTCCCCAGTCCCAAGGTCAAGGTCACCAAATGAGGTTGGATGTCAAGAAAGGGAACAATTAGCATTGCTCGACCTTCCTTCATTGGAGGATTAAGATTAAAAACGAAACGCAATTGTAGTAATTGACAATAGTGACACAGGCCAGTAGCTAAAAAAAAATTCGAGGTCAAACATTGAGATTCAAGGTCTAAAATTGGCACAATAGGTCATTACCGGGTTGTAACTTACTCATGTAATTTGGAAAATGAGGAAAATGATAGTACAACGTTATAAGAGAAAAATGTTAGGCCAGTTTTAAGTGTTCTGCTACATACTCTGACGCGCACAATAGTTAGAAAACAAACTGAATAGTATAAAACAGTTCGAACGAATGATAAAAATGATCCGATATCAGGCGGTAACTGAATAATCATATTCTTCGCCAGTATACAAACTAACGGGAAGGAAACTATCAAGAAAGTAACAAATCCAAACCTGAGTGTTTTAAAGAAGCCAATGAATGTTTAAAAATGACCCTAAGAGTGAAAAAAAAGGTTACAAAATATTCAGAATGGAAAGTAAACCACTGCGATCTGAAATTCCCTGTAACAATTTTTAGTTGTGTGTGACACCAGTCACACCAACCATAGTACCTTCATTTTGAGCATCCGTTTCTCTACTTTGAAAACCGAATAACTTCTCAATATTGTATAAATGATCAAACGATTGCATATAACTTTTCTACATAGGTATGCGACGGTTAAGCAAAGATGTTAAAAATATAATGCTGTGTAAAAAATAAACGAGTACAGGCTGCAACAATCGTCTGTGACATGAAACATCATGGAACTTATTTTTCTATGCTGATACGTAATTATGTTGTTGTTTTTTTATCACGTGGTCACTTTAACATGCGGTTTTGATCATGTGAAAGCCGGTACTGTATTTGCCCTACCATGAGCATTATGACAGGTGTAAACCAGATTTAATGAAGTACTGTCAACTCTTGCAGTTTTGGGTGACCCAATTTGTTTACATTTTACTTATCCTGAGCTATTTTCATAATACATCGTATAACTGTTCTTTTTTCTGCAGATGCTTTTTTTGCGGTTTGGGACCTAAAATGGTTCAACTTATTTGTGCACATTTAATTTTTGCAGATTTCTGAAATGAAATGATACAAATTTTGTGGATTCTTTATACGAAGTGTGTTTTATTTTGTGAACAACTAAATCTATTTAAAACATTTTCATAATTTTATTATACATTTAATATAAGCATCATTGTTTTCAGAATATGTTTCATGTAACATATTTTATTTACCATAAAATCCCCACAATCACTTGAATGACCATGATTGATGGATAACCTTAAAATTTATGTGTGATGATGGATGGATTACTCCTGGATTTGCACTTATGAACACTTGTCCCCATTATCTGTCACCAGGGATAATTGTTTCAATATAATTTACATTGAAATGTTTTAAAGAATTTCAACGTAATTTAGTATAACTATTTGTAGTATTTTATTCTTCGCCGTTGCTTGGAAGTGTTTCTTATAAACACGGGAATAGTTAATGTCGGTTTTTAAATTTCAACATAACGCAATCATTAAACGATGGATGAAATATTCCAAATCCTATATAACCCACAGATTTTTTTTGTTAACACTTACTTCTAAGTACACTTTTGTAATTAACCGCAAATGTTTTAATCGCAACGATAGTCGTGAATTTATAGTTAATTAAATCCCATCAAAAGATTCACAAGTCAAGATAATAAAAGATTATCTCTCTCTCTTATCTCTCTGTTTTATATTGCGGTGCTGTAGCAATTGTCAAAAAGAAGAACGTAATCGATTTTTTTACCTCGATTTGATTTATTTACCCATTAAAATGGAAACATTTTGAACCAGGTTCGAATTACATCAAACATATTTAACTCTAAAGCAGAATTATTTTAATACAATAGCAACGCATTACACATATTTATGTAAATGACCAGGTGATTGACGAACACTGGTTATTAGAAAATTAACTTTTGAGGGAAACTAGAATGGCGAAAAACATTCCTAAGTCTTTATTTAAGTTAAGCAAAGTTGTCGGAATTGAAGCCATACAATATCAAGATGTTTTTTAAGATTCTTGAATACCGTTTATAAATTTGCAATGATCTCGTCCGCTGACGTCCAAAACCAATGTCAATTTTGTTATATTTGTGTTTTCTTTAATACCTCATGTCAACACTAGTCTGAGATATAATGCACTATTCTTTTATCAGTAACTCAACAATTGTGGAGCAAAAGGAATATATGGAATAGGGCACTACCTAGATGTAGTAATTAAAATAAAGATTTTGAATTAAATGATAATTAGGTGTTTAGATCGAATTTGGTATTGAAAAACATTTTCTCCATGTATTGATTCTTTTTTGTAAACACTGTCTTTTCACCACAGAAAATAACTATTCTTAGTTAAAAACAATTTTGAATTTACTGGTCGATTGTATGTAACTAGCAAATCCATTTTGAAAAAAAAATAGCGAACTGGAAACTCGCGTTGGACAAGAATTTACAAAAAATCGATAGATGAGACGCATTTGAAATTGAAAGGGTTTTGTCCATAAATTGTATTAACACTCGAGCTTATACTGATTACAAGGTACAAACCACATTTTTCGTCATAAGTCAAAGTCCCGTTTGAAGCAGAAAATTATTTGTCCATATAACAATGATTTCTACAAAATGTTAAGATGCCGTTGAATAAAAAATGTGGTAAGATGTAGTTGTTTTTATGGCAATCTTTTCAGCGGGTTTTGTTTAGACAATATGAGCATATTTCACCAAACTTTTTGAACAATTTCCTGATTTTAATGATAATTACGGGTAATAAATGATCAAATATATATTTTAACCACATGATCGACCAGTAAAAATAATCAGACTGAGATTGTGAGTTGTACCAACGCTAAATGTCTCAACCAACGCTAAATATCGCATCTGTGACGCCAAATGTCGCATAAAAATGTACTGCCGCAATATGTTCGCAACATCAATGATAAATGTCGCACTTCTTTATGAAATTAAAAAAAATTGGATTTTTTTTAAAGAAAAAATGGCTCAAGATTTTAAATTATGACCATATTTAATGGCAATATAGCAAAAGGAAATCCAAAATTAAAATTTAGATGAAATACGAACAAGTAGGATACCAAGCATAAGTCATACATAAAAAACATATACAGAACTGCCCTTTCATCATAAGTCAATAAAGTAGATGAATTATTGCTCATATAGTGTCCAACTTCATATACATACATGTATCTCTTCACGAATGTAAATGATAAATAAAAAGCAGTTCCAATCCACTGAGCCTAAACTGTCTCGCACATCACATAGGTCTCCACTTCGTTCACATGGTCATCTTTGATACTGACACGTCACAGCTACATGTTCCCCACACGGGTACAACACAGTCGTGGACTACAAACCTCTCAGCCCCTCGCCGCTGTGGGTTCGAATCCCGATAGGGACTTCGGATTTTTCATTTGAGGAAGCCTTCCAGCTGGCTTGCGGTAGGTCGGTGGTTCTACCCGGGTACCTCTGTGTACTCGGGGTCTTCCTCCATCTGTAATTAGCTGGACGTTGCTATATGATTGAAATACTATCGCAGCGACGGTAAACCCAAATACATAAACAATACATAAACAACACAGTCGCATATATGCCACACAGGCACGTCACATCTTTTGGTTCACCACACAGACACAACACAAGCACGGATATGCCATAAAGGCACATGTATTAGCAAGCTACACAGGCACATGTATGCACGCCACACAGGCAAAGTTAAATATAAGCTACATAAGCATATTTTATGCAAGCCACACAGGCATTATACGTAAGCGACACAGGCATTATTTCCTAGGCTACAATTATCACAAGTACATAACAGATAAGCCACACAGGCATTCACGAAACAACTTAGACGTTACATAATTAACGCTAACATGCGGGTCCATGGTAACATGAGATGACAAACGCTTGCAGGCACATAAACATAAACAAATAATTAAAAGTTACATCATCCTGACCACACTTGAAAACAAACTATTAGAATAAAAGACAGTCTTCTATAATATCGTTTCTTGCTCAGTAGACAATGGTTACACAGAAACGAGAGGGGAAATGGTCCTGGTGCCCACAACCAGTAGCTACAGTAATCAATAATGATGAAACAGCTCCTCCCTCTACAACAGCCTGCCAGGTACTGACTGACCACAGCATTGCGCTATTTTTAGATACAAGATAACCACTCAAGCAAAAACAACATGACCTTAAGCAACACCTGCAAATCAGATACCAGTGTTCAAGTACATGTACTGGTATAGTATTTGTGACAAAAACTCCCTCCATAAGTTAAAAATTGCCAAATTTTAACTAAAAATCTGTTCACAAATGCATCCATAACTACATAATAAAACAATAGCTACTTAGAACCTACTTAAAAAAATCAGCACCAACATTCTGTGATCCCTTAATATATTCTACTCTGAAACGGTATGGCTGTAAAGCCAACACCCACCTCATGATTCGAGGATTTGTCAACTTTGCTTTATTCAAGTGAGTCAGAGGAGCATGATCTGTCTCTAAGACGAATTCACCACCATACAGGTAGCAATGAATTTTTTGGACTGCTCACACAATAGCCAAACCTTCCTTTTCAATTACGGAATACTTCTGTTCTCTGGGAAGTAACTTCCTACTAGCATAGGCGATTGTAAATTTACATCCACCATGTTCCTGTAAGAGAACACAACCAACGCCATGGTTAGATGCATCTGTTCTCAGGATAAACTGTAATTTCCAATCTGGGAGGCATAAAATTGGTGACTGGGTTAACTGTCTAACCAATTCAATGAACAAAATGCATGTTTCGCCTCGACTTGGATGACCTTTCTTTGTCATATCAGTTAGACATGATGCTGTAGTATTAAAACTTGGGATGAATTTTCGGTAGTAGCCTACTAAACCAAGAATGACCTTATTTCTGATTTTGTGGAAGGCCGTTTGCAGTCTTGAAGGGCTTTAATCTTATCAGGATTCGGGTATAACTTCCCATGACCTAAGAAATCAACTTTTGTGAACCCTAACCTGCAGTTCGATGGTCTTGCAGTTAAGTGAGCTGACCTGAGTCTTTCAAACAATACCCTCAAGCTTTGAACATGCATATCCCAAGATCCTGAGTAATCTGTGATATCGTCTACAAAATTGTCTACACCATCGAGGCCATCTAACAACTTACGCATCATTTTGCAAAAGGTTGCGACTGACTTTACCATTCCAAATGGCATTCTGTTAAATGCGAAAAGACCTTCAGAACAGATAAAGCTGTACACGGCTTGCAACTCTCCTTTACTCGTATCTGCCAATACCCTATTGCAAAGTCAAGTTTCGACAGAAACTTTGCAGTTGACAACTTATCAAATATGTAATCAGGATTCCCTATTGGTTCCGAATCAAAAACAGTAATGGCATTAACCTTCCTGTAATCGATGCACACACGATTACTACCATCAGGTTTCTTCACTATTACCACTGGTGATGCATACGGGTATTCACAAGGTTCTACTACACCCATCTGTTACATTTTCTTTAAATCAGCTTTAAAAGATTATCTCAGTGAAAACGGAATGGGGTATGGCTTTGACCTCACTGGTATGTCACTGGTTAACTTTATATCATGTTCAATCAAATTCGTATCTCCTGGTACATCTGTCAAAACTTCTTTCCAACTCTCTCAACTCCTGTTTCTGACTATCACTCAAATCTGGGTTAATCTGTACGTCATCAATACTTTCTGATGCCTCTAGATTAAGCAAATTTAACTTAAGAACTTGGTTATTTACCTCCTCTTGTCCTACCAATTCTGCTCTACTATCTTCACCTTCTATCACTGCTACACACACCTCTGCATCTGTTCCTTTTGTCACTTTCTGACATCTGAATTCTCAACTAAATTTTCACCTTACCCTTTAATCTGACTCTGTAATTGTTTACCCTCTCTACCAACTCATATGGACCTTGTAGGTGCATCAATAACTTGCTCTGATCTGTTGGTAACAAAACTAAAATCTTGTCACCTGATTTAAAACTTTTTATCTTTCCTCCTAGTTTGATTTTTGGCTAACTCTCTTTGAGCTACCTTCAAAGTCTCTTCCAGTCTATTTCCCAAATCTACAACATACTGATAGGTGAATTTGGTCTCCTCACATTCTATATCTTTAGTTCAAACTCTTTCAATATTTGTAAGGGACCCCTAACTGTCCTGCCGTATAGCAATTCGAAATGAGAAAATCCTGTACTTTCTTGGGTGCCTCTCTGTAAGCGAACAATACTGGGGCAATGTATCTATCCCAATCTCTTGGTCTTTCTGCACACATTTTCTTAAGCATACTTTTCAAAGTGCCATTGAATTGTTCGACCAACCCATTACAAGCTGGGTTATATGGGGTTGTAATAGACAAGAGTTTGTGCACTTCTCTCATGAGATCTGATGTAAATTGTTTACCCATATCAGACAAAATTTCATTTGGAACACCAACTCTGCTAAACATTTCTAACAATACTTCAGCAACAGATTCTGTGTCATTTCTTTTTAAAGCGGCTGCTTCTGGATACCTAGATGCATAATCAACCATTGTAAGGATAAACCTATTGCCTTTCTCAGATGGAGGATTAATTGGACCAATCAAATCTATCGCTACCCTGAAAAGGGGGTGTCAATGATAGGGAGTTTGCCTATGGGTATCTTTTGAACCTTACCCTTTGGGAATGTTTTCTGGAAAATGTCGCATGACCCACAATATCTAATGGCGTCTGAATTCAATCCAGGCCATCAGAAATTGTAGAGGATCTTTTATGTAGTCTTCTTAATACCAAGATGACCAGCCATGAGTGAATCATGGGCAAGTTGCAAGACATGGTTTCTTAAGGTCTTTGATACACAGAACTGTTTAAAAGTTTTCCCATTGTCAACTTTATTGGACTGAAAGTACCTATAAAGTAATCCCTTACTCTGTTTAAACCAACTCTTTGCTCTTTTTTTGCTGACCACTATCTCACTGTCTTTTGCCTTTTCTCATGCCCTATCCAGTGAACTATCTCTCTCTTGCGCTTGTTTCACTGCATGGAATTCTACATTTGGTAACGGATTTGTCACCTTTACCTGTGTAGTGACATCTTCTTTAGCTTTCTGTGCTCTTGTCTGTACACTCAAACCCACATCTCATTCATCAAGCACACTATGCTCTCTTAAATCACCCCATTCAGGATTGATCTCATTTTGATTTTTTACACCAGGGATATTTCCTAAAATCAAATCATACACGTGGTAGTCTGCACACAAAACATCAATATCACCAGTGTAAAATGGCGTTCTAACAGATACTGTAGCTACTGGAAATCGTCTCACTGTACCATTTAAAAGTACACACGACTGAATTCTATCCGTCATACGGTCTTGACCAACTAAATCGCGCAGACAACACTAGAACATCCACTATCTCTAAAGACTTGACTTTTTTTTTCCATTGACAAAGTCTTCAACTACTGACATATTGTCTACTTTCAATACCTTTCTTGAAACTGCAGCAGAAACAATTGGCATCCTCTGAATCTCATCTTATATGTTATAATCACCCTGATTTTCTATTTCTTTCCTGCCAGTCCTATAACCCTGACCTCTATGACCACCTCTACCTACATAACCTGGCGTACTAATATATCTACCACCCCGTCTCATCTCTACTGCAACAGCTCCTACTTTTTTCTCACTATGAACTCTTATGGGACATTCCTTAAAAATTTTTCAGAACATCTTTTGGGGGAGACCTTCTAATATCACTTTCAACATTCACTGTGGTTGGAATTTTTTCTGGATTTGTTTGACCTTGGGACATAGGCTGAACACCATGAGCTTCTTGATACTGTTCTGCAAGCTCTGCTATTTCAAGAACTGACTCTACTTTTCTTTCTTTAAGAAAGATCTGTAATGGCTTTGGTAAAACTTGCATATATTGTTCCCTAAGAATTAAGTCTTTTAATCCATCAAAACTTTGAGGTACTTTAGCTAAATCCATCCACCTCATAAAATAATCATCTAATCTAACAATAAATTGCATTGGTGTTTCACCAACTTCAGCTTTACTTGACCTTAATTTAACACGAAAGCTCTCTTCTGTTAACTGGCATCGTTTTAAAAGTGCTGTTCTCAAAACATCATAATTTAATGCATCGTCAACAGATAGCCTTGAATACATATCTAAGGCTTTCCCTTGTAACAAAGCACTAAGATGTGTTGCCCAGTGTGATTTATCCCATTTAGCAGTAACAGCAAAACGTTCGAAACGTTTTAAATACGCATCCTTGTTATCTTGCTTTTCATTATAGGGAGGTACTTTTGGGGGTTTAGCTGAATTTTGTGGCTTATCATGTTCATAAACATCTTTTGCTTTACTAGCTTTCACCTTTTCTCTTTCTTAGTCTAACTCCATCTCCTTTCGCATCATGCTCTACCTGCATCCTTTTCACCTCACGTTCTATCAGTGTCTCTTCTCTTTCACGCTCTTTCTCTAATCTTTGCCTCTCTTTTTCTTCCATTTTCTCAGTCTCTTCCTTTACAAACGCCAACAGTTCATTTCCACTCAATCCAATATCTTTCCCTATCTATACAAATCTTTCCATTTTAAAATATTTTAAAAACAAATACATACACAATAAAAGCAAATATAAATAGAAGGAAGAAATCTTGAATCTCAAATGTTTTCTGTTCTATATATTAAAAAAAGAAAAACAAAATGCTGATTCCGGACGAGCCCCCTGGTACTGGTATAGTAGTTGTGACAGAACACTTATTTGTAGTATTACTGGCCTGGTATAAGCTCCCGATGTATCCCGGAGCAGTGAGCTGGGGATTACCGAGATGAACAGGGCACGACCGTAAAGGTTCCAGTCTTCACTGTGCCAGTTTGAGATATAAAAAATGTTTTTTTTGAGTAGATATGGAGTATATCTCACCGAAAAAAATGATCAATTTAATTATTTCACGAGTGGAATTATATCATATTGAGGTTAGATACATTCCATATCTACGAAAAACACGCACAGTTATTTTTAGATCATGGACACAACAACAACGGTGGTGATGGAATAGATAGTTATGCACAATAAAGCACAATAAAAGCATTTTAGCTTTCGTTCTTAGAAAATAAATACCACAAGCTATGTTATGTTCACAAACAAAAAGGAATACCGTTTTGAAGTTTTCTTTTCTGAAATTTTGCTGCTCACTGAGAATGGGAGTCCGATAACAATTTAGCCTCTTCGACAAAATAATCGTTAACGATCTTATTTCAACCCCCCAAAAAATGAATACAAATACGCATATTGTGATTTCACTTAAAATTGAGGAAATATAGCTATTTTTCTTCCACCACAGAAGACCGTTGACAGTGTTGATATGAAATACATGTGTATATCACTCACTGCACGTGCGGTGAAATATATTCAACTGATAGAACTAAGTACTTCATTGGTTTGCATGAAATAAGTTTATGTATTCCGGATCAGTGATTCGGAATGACTCGAGATGAACCGGCGTGCAACCGTTACAACAGCGTGGACCACCACTAAAATGTTATAAGAATGCGTAAGTCATCAGGAGTCACCAAGAACGATTACTTGTTTGACTGAATGTGTCATTCTTCCCTTAAAGGTCCATTATATTTCATAATGATTCAATTTTTATAAATAAGAAAATATTTTTAAAAAAAATAACATTGACATATTGTAGACTAACACAAATGGTACATAATGTGCAAATATCCTCTGTAAAATAACAGTTTAACGCGTTGAAAAATATTGATCAAAAAATACTCAACTTAGTATTTTGGATGGATGTCAAGATACTTTCATTGTTTACATTTTGCATTGACGGATTTTCCCGAAGACGTCCTGTAATCGGAAATAATTTGAATTTGAAAATCAGCCGTCGAATTACAATTTGTTTGCCTGCTACGTCACTAATTTATGCCTTCGTGATCCGTTAACGGAGACCTAATATCTATGGAACTAATGACAAGGATATGCGGAATGTGCAAATAATTTTTTTTTGTAAACAGCTGAATGAACTTTAGTAAAAAGTTTTTTTTCTTATTAATTCATTGTAGTATTGTCGTCAACGAGTATATACAGATTGCATCTCGTAACAAATCTGAACACACGCTTTCCTTTTCTGTCCGAAGAATATACACTGCTTTTGGTAGCATAATGAGCCTTTATAGTTTATTGCTGACTTTCTCTTCTATAGTCACTTTCCGTCTTAGGCCAGAGCTTTTTTTATATTATTTTTTTTATTAGTTAAACATGTTTCGATTTCATTCTACATCTGTTTGTGAACATTTTAAGGATGATTTGCAATTATTGTGTATACTCAATATCAAAGATGTTCTGCTGCCTGGAAAAGCGGCGGGGAAAAAAGAATAAATCACTATTTCAAAATTTATCTTTTTATTTGGATTTTTATTGAATACGACGCTCCTGTATATACATAAGTCCCCTTATATAAAAAAAACATTGGCCGTTATGGACTTTTTCATGTGTCCGTAATACATCCGTAACACTATCCGTTAGGTTTAATTTTAAATAGAAAGTGCATGCATTTGGATTTAAAAAAATATTTGTTTCAAAACATTACAATGGACTAAATTAATTAATTATGAAATATTTCTGATCAGTGTTAGTGCTTAAAAAATAATATTTCTATTATAATTGTATCCGGTTTTGTATCCGTTTTAAAAATGTAAAAGTACAATTACAAAAAATAAAGGAATAAATAAATAAAAGTAAAAAAAAAGACACATTGGTTAGAAAAAATAGGACTTCGATCACAAGTAATTATCTGCAATTATTGTAATGGTTTTAAAATAAAAGTTTTATTAGGTTACATACAATATGTAGAGAATCAGTTGACCTTGTCTGTTTGCAACCGACAAAATTGGGGCCTATGAAACTAACTTTTAGATTATAGTTTTATGCAAATCGGATGTCAGTTCAGTAATGAATTGGACCAACATTCTTCGTTCTATTGGCACACACACCGCCGACAACGAGATAAAAAAATCAAAGCACTGATAGTGCTGGTGTGGCGATAGCTTCAAATTTTCCCGCGTGAACTTGCCAAAACTGTGCCGTGTGAACTTGCCCTAAGTGTTGCATTCGAACTTGCCCTAAATGTTCCATTGGTTTGTACTGCTGATTATAGTCTCAAGGATATTTACCTAAGGGAATCCACTCTCACCTATTCAAAATGGAAACAACTCGAAACGAATATTAACGATTGTTTGGTATTGTGATTCTGTAGTATGTTGTTCTATGGGTCTGTCTGCTCCGGGGCTATCGCCCCAACATATTCCCCGAATCAGACGACCAAAGACCAAAAGTGATGAACCCGGAGTTAACCTAAACAATAACATGAACAAATGAACAGCCATATATTATCACGTGCATCACTTTTATCATGTTTTAATTTCTACTTATACAGGAGTGCGACATTTAGCGTTGATGATGCGACATATAGCGGCAGTGCAATTTTTTTGCGACATTTGTCGTTACAGATGGAAATAACGTCAGGATTTTTTAACCTTAAAATTAAAGTGCGACATTTAGCGTTGATGCGACATTTAACGTTGCTACAGGAGTTAAAATTTCATTCCATATTTAAAGGGTCGAAATACAATTTGTAGATTATGTAAAGTTCATGTTCAGCACATCATTCTCTTAAGGTAATCCAACCAACATTCAATTATAATCATGGTCATTTTTATGCTTTAAAATACTTCCGTGCAGATGCAAGCATCAAATGACTTGGAGTTAAAGGCTCTTTTGCTAAGAGTTTATAAAGACTTGCATTTACTATAAAGTGCCCATTTTCTCTGGATAAACCATCATCACAAGTTAATGATGGATGGTTTACCTTTAATTACATGCATGAAACGATGTGTAGATAACACATATAAACAAAAAGCACTTTGAGACTTACACAAAATGTCAAATGTGAAAAAACAATTCAGGATTTACGTATAAGTATATCAATTGATATCAGTAGCAAATGATTTAATTTTCTTAAACTAAATGAAGTAGTCTAAACCTCAGGAGAGACATTTACACATACAACTTGAGAATTCTATGACTTGACTATTTGAGTTTACCGTCGCTTCGACAGTATTTCAGTCATATAGCGACGTCCATCTAATTACAGGTGCACGGAGACATCCGGGTAGAACCACCGACCTACCGCAAGCCAGCTGGAAGGCTTCCTCACATGAAAATCCGAATGACCTTGCCGGGATTCGAACCCACGCGGTAAGTGGCTGAGTGTTAAAGTAAGCGACTTTACCCTCTCGGCCACGGAGGCCCCAAACCATTTCTTTATGTCTGGACCAAGTTAAAAACATCTTAAGTTTTATAGATAAAATTCCACGAAAGTAAGTCGAAAGCTTTTTCAAAATCGATCAGAAGGAGTACCCGGGATACTTTTATATTCAGCGTATTGCATAAAGTCATATATAAATCTAATATTTTCTCCAATAAATCTGCCTTTATAAACCCTGTTTGATCATTATTTATTAGTTTATCCAAATATCTCTTTAATCGATTAGCTATACAGCCCGACCCAATTTTATAGACAGTGTTTAGGAGAGTTATAGGCCTCCATTTTTTTAACTGGTCATGTTTTTTCTCTATTGTTTCCAATCTTTTTCACATATTGCCTATTAGAAATCGCTTTTCCTCTTATCACCATTAATAAATTCTCAAGAAATAACTGATCACTAATTGTAAATTGAAGTTGTTCATCAGGTATAGTTTCGATGATATCAAGCAAACTTAGCCACAATAGGTCGTATTTTTTCCTGGGTAAACCCCCCCCCCCCCAACTCGATGTGCCCTGTGTAATTTGATGTTGATTTTGGCTTCTTCGACACGGAGCTTGTCCTCAATAAAAGACAACAATTTTCCCTAACATTTCTCCTCCTCTATGTTTAAGAAAACAAGTTATCCCTCATATTTCTACTCTTCAGATCAACTATCTCTGACCTGAGTTTTTCTGAAGAGAAGTAATTATCTTTTCAAACTCTATTTGCTTTTTATTTATATCATCCACCCTTTGGGTATCATGTTCACGACTTTGTCTCTATTTCCTTTATCTTTGTATCTATGGTGTCGACCTTTGACTCCATACTACTGATTTTTTGTTCCATTTTATTGAATTGTTCTGTTAGCGTTGATGTTAGACTTTAAAGATTTTTATGACTCAAGCCGAGACATAACCATTGAGACAACGTCCTGATTGATGGATGGGGCTGTGGAACTGACAGGCGGCAAAGCCGGCGATGCTGATGATATGGCCAGAAACTGTTATTTTACGGTGTACAGTTATAATTAGGTACCGGCAAGGCGTAATGTGGAGGACTATACAACTGACCTGCTAGAGATTGTTCAAATTATTCCCGCCATTTCGTTCCATTGTTGTTGTTGTTGGTCGTTTCATACCTGTTGATCGTTATCTGGTGTTCCCGACATTTTACGGCATTTTTGGGCATTGAACTGAAATCCTTTGGTTCACAAATCAATTATTCCAAGTTTACACTATGCACGATATATTTTGCAATTCTTTTTCACCCAGAAAATAAACAAGATATCCACAGCAACATTTTCAGTAAACAATTTTTTTTCACGCATGCGCAATGTAGCGTTTAACTACACGGGTACATTCTTATCAAAGCAGGAATATTTTAGTGGTACGACATTAAAATCTGTGAATGAACGTTTAAATAATTGTAAAAGAACTCAAATTAAACAGATTGTGTCAATTGTTTGATTCAATTTGGTATCAAATGTACGAAAATTGTTAACTATCGTTTTGCACATATATGGATCGATCCAATTGCTGTTGGTCCAAAATATTTGTGCAAGTTTTAAGCAGAGAGTAATTGATAATTTTGTACAAAAGTGGTTTATTGAAAAAGAAAATGGTAGTGTTTAAAGTTTTTATGATAATTATAAAATACATTTTGGTTATGAGAATTATCTTGATTTATTACCAGTTCATATTAGACCAACACCTACAAGATTACGTGTTTCAGCACACTCACCAAGAATACAAACAGGAAGATATTGAGGAAATGTAATTACAAGAAATGAACGTTACTGTCAATTTTGTAACAGTCAGGCAGTTGATTTTGAAGACAAATTTCATTTTGTATTCAAATGTCCATGTTTTGAGCAAATACGAAAGAAACTCATATCAAACAATAAAGCTAATATGTTAAATTTTTAAATTAAATTTAAAAACACATGTTATGAGAAATAACTTGTTAAACGCTATTTAAGATATTTGTATTAACATAAAAATCACACAAAACTTTACATCCTAGGGATAGCGTGTCTTTGCTTTATCGTTATTTTTTTATGAGTCAATTTAGATTGACAGTTTAAACCTACACATCTGTCTATATTTTATACTATTTCAAGAGTATAGAGTGTTTACGTGACTGTATATCAAGTATTATTTATAAAATATTTGTATAACGATATACGTATGTACAAGTTAAATAAATATATGTTCTGTTTTGTTCATAACTACTGATAAGAATTACGTTTTTTGTTTGGTATGATTATGTAATTTCCTGTTGGGGCCAATCAGGGGGTAATGAAAGGGTTACCCGGGTTAATTGACCCGGGTGTGTATATCGGAGAGGTGCCTGATTGATGGGCATGATTTATGACCTGGGCGTGACACATTGTCAACTACTCAAGACTGTAGCCAATCACCTCAAGATGTGAAGAGACGCTTACAAACGGTCGGATTTTTATCCACGTTGGCACTTACAGTGATTTAATTACAGCGCAGCTTAAATGGTGAAACATAGCCATTTTCTTAATAATGACACATATCAAGTCATGATTAACGCATTTAAGATCGGCAAGATTCATTCAAGTTAACGTGAGGGAATTTTAATTGCAAAAAAATACAAGATATAGTTAGGTTTTGTTGTTCCATTATTATTCAAATTAAATCGATTTAACAAGTTATTTCTTTGTAGGGTATAGAAAAAAATGTTAACATTAGTCTGATTATCTGTCATTCTGACTTGAGAACATATTTTATTTTAAACTCAATTTATTGACGAATGAATAGTTACGGACTGACGATAAAAAACCGACTTTCTGGAAAGGAATTTTGATAAAGGTAGACAGGAATAAAGGCGTGAAGGAAAGGTAACTTATTCTATTTTCCATAATACTAGTCGTAGTTATTTCATAATTTCCTGTGTTTCAAAGAGTAAAATTCATGATTTATTGCCTGTCTCCAATTGATCAATTAAAGAGTTCTTCTTTTTAGTAATGTGCATTACAAACAAGCGCCAGTTCATAAATGTTCGAAAAGGAGAGAATTAAAATGAAATAATATGATAACTGTACTACTAACACCAAAGTATAGAAAAACGTCAATTTCCATTCACTTGAAAACTTCTTTTTATCTTTTTGTTTCACAGTCAATCTGATTTGCGTTATCACAAATATATCATTTATTTTTATCAAATTCGCCGATTAATTTCAGAGAAATAAATCGAAAAAACCTTTAACTATATATTTGACCAAAAACAAATATGACGTGTTTGATTAAAACGTTTTAAATATGATTTATGATTACATACATTTATATGAAATAAAGAACGCAAATGACCCTTGGTCTATCGATGGTGTCATAGGGCCACGTGACCCTAAGATGCATATACCGCCCAACAGATAAATTATATATCTTTTAACATACTGAAAGACATTTTTTCGCCAAAAAAGTATGTTCGTTGTTTTCCGTATGAAAATGGTCAAAATAGGAAATGTTTTAGTAAAAGTATTTTTTCTTTCTTTTTGGTTCACCTTTATCACGAATCTACTTCTATGGAGGACCTTTGTTTATAGAATATCTCCTGTTCTAGGTAATTCAAATCTCTGCTTTTAACAATAAAAATACATGATTTTCAAACTGGAGCTCTTAGCAGTTTTGTTAAGTGTATTGAAGGCCATGGATTACTTTACGAAATCAACTTGAAATACTCGCACAATTGGGATAGCAACCGAGTCTTAGATTTGAAATGCAAATTTGGCGGTTCATCGATGACTCTGTATCTTCCCTCATGAACGACTTCAATGATTTTGGCTTAGTCAGCTCGACAATCTTGCCAGTGGCATCTTTACGAACAAGTTTCTTCAGCTCCGCCTGTAATATCTTTTCTTCTTCGGACAAGTATTTACTTTTTACAAGTAAGTCACAAAGTGAGGCATGTAGACGAGTGTTAGAATCGTTACTTAACATAATGTCTTTCAGGGCTTTCTCAATCCGTCCTACTTCTTCTTCGTCCATGTCCTTGTTATAATTCTGTCAAAATAAAATATATGAAAGAAAAAATGACTGATAATATTACAAATTACATAAATTGCAGAACGACGAAACTTTACTAAGTGTACTAACTGTTTTTCAATCATTTATTATTATCAAGCCAAGGACGGTATGGTATCTATTGATATTTATTCAACATGTACAATATACTAAAAGTTATCTAAGTTTAGAAAAGATGGTGCGTTTTACATATAGATTTTTTTCTTCTGTTTAAGGATAGTTCTCCAAGTCCCACTTAAAAGGTTTACAATCAATGATAATAATGTCAATTGAAAAAAGATCGCTCGGACATACCATAAAAAATGCAATATAGATATTAAACCATATGCAACATACAATATCTCTCTGTCTCTCTAACATTTTCATAATGCTCCTAAATGAATTCGATTTTCGTTGTTTTGAATAATTTCATAAGGCGATGATACTCCGCTTAAATTATACAAGCGTAAATCAAGAACCTTGTTTGAAGTACTGTTTTCATTTTCACATTTGTGATTATTCTGACGTAATGTTCAATGTCGATGTTAATTTACTATATTGGCATCGTCAAGTTGTCGCTAAGTTAGTGATATAGGAAGGTGATACTCCTATTAGTAAATGTAAAGTTAATGTTTTCCTTTTAAGTTTTTGTAAACACCAATGGAAGAATGTGACGTTTGTATTCAAATTACAAAAATCCTTGCATGTAAACACAACAACAGCTGAGAACAATTCTGATCTATATGCATTCATAAATTAACGAGATGTGTATTTAGAACTAACCTTGACTACTTCGTATGCGCTGTTGAATATTGCAATGAGGAGATTGAAGACGACGATGGTGAAGATGACGACGTAAAGAGTGATGTAGACATCTAAGAACCATTTTATCCACTTCCCGCCTGTCTTGTCATTTTCTAGGTTGGCAATAGTGGCGTAGATTTCGTCTCCGTTGACAATAGACATCAGTGTCCGGGCGGCTGCAGACGTAGTAGCAAACTGTGAAAGATATATGATATATAACCAAGTGTGTTGTTTTGTCTTTAAGATAGAGTAACTAGGAGTAAATTTGTGCTAGGTTACAGTCATTAAATAAATAAATAAATAAATAAATACACAAAGAAAGAGAATTCTGGTAAGCAGTCTCAGAAATAGCCGGTATTCAGTAATAGCGGAAAGTAACTCCACAAGAAATGGAAAAACCGTGATCTATATACAAATACGGAAACGTGTTATGTTTTAAAACTCGATCTTGAATATATTTATTTTATGCTTTACATCTTTTTGTTTGAATAAGGAAATAATTAGAAAAAACATTCAAATCAATACTGATAAAAATAACAACAACAACAACAAATAATCAAGCTCCAATGAGATAAGTGAAATACAAACGGGGCACATATAGGACCATTATGGCCACCTTGCTTAGGAGAAATGCATCTGCAAGAGTGACATACCTTAACATGGTACGGGCTGAAGATAACATATCCACACACCCAGAAACCAAGGAACAAAATCAGGACACAAACCATGTAGGCAAAGACATCATACGCGGCCATATACAGAGTGTTGAACAGCAGCTATTCAAGAAAACAACCATTCATTCAGTTTGGTTCTAATTCTAGAACCATTTGTATCTTCTAAGTATAATTAAAACACTTTCCAGATTAGCAGAAACATTTTAACATCTAAAGTTCGTGTTAATTGTATGGAAATCTTTAAAAAAAACATCAGGACCAGCCAATACATTCTTCAGTAACAAAGTATCGATGTGTTCACTGGTTTAATATTATGAATGCCCGAATACGGTAAATGTTACGAGAGTGTAAAAGTGAACTCAGTAGCTACACGAATTGAAGAAAGAAACACACACACACACACACACACACACACACAATCGGTGCCGAAATGAAAAGGAAGTATTGTTTTTAACTTAAAGGTTCTGTGTGTTTAGATAAAGAAAGAAAAAGCCATATACATGTCAACATTAAAGGACGAGTTGCACTGCATATAAAAAAACAAACAATCAATATCTACATGGGTAGCGTAATGTTTAAGTCTTGAATTTATGACATTAAAGATGTCAATCTTAGTGGACGATTAAATATAAAATTTATAACAATAAAACAGTGGAACAGTAAGTTGGTAGGATGAGGATCTTAGAAGAAGCGACTCTTACTATACTGACATAGACGGTTTGTGCTCATTGTCATAATCATACAGAGGTAAAATAGTATAGTATTAGTATATTTATGTTAATTCATTCTTCTGATTTACACACATCCCATCACTGACAGGAAAAATGTAATAGATAGGTCTTCGGAAATAACGCAATAGAATCATAAAGAATTTACCGGAAAAAGCAGAAGACAATACTTTAGGGTATAAATCAAGTGAGATCATAAATATTCTTGATAAGGAAAAGATGATCGTATTTTAAAACATCGGTGATATTCACCTTATCTAAGCCCATGTGATTTCTTACTATTTTCCCCGTCTCAGGAAAATGGTAAGAAGTGCAAATGGAAATGCAATTCACCAGTGCTTAAAAGAAAGGGAAGACTACTCCGCTTTTCGAAATTAGATATCTCATATACAGAAATTTGATTCGGTGCACGGAGTATATATTGGGGTTAAAAAGGTAAGATTTAGAGAAAATGCGTCGTTTGTATTGGATTTGAGTAATAAAAGCATTTAAAGTAAACTTGAATTTAATTACAAACTTACGTTAAACTTGTGATGGAACTTGAAATAGCGCAGGATACTGAGCCATGTCAGAAGACAACCAACACCGAGCATCACGGTGTCCTCGTCTAGATCGCTAAGAAACACACCTGACCTGTTACCGAACTTTATGCCGATGTATGAAACAAATACAGTAGAATTAACTTGACATATTTTAACATACACATGCAACTGTAAAGGATCTTTGCTAAAATATCTAGGGTATAAAAACCCCTTGTGTCCTGGTAGTAAATACAAAAATAAAAACTTCTAATAGGGATCAAATTAATATTTAATAATCTAGCTATATACGTATTGGTTAAATTTTTTTGATCGAAATGTTAACGGGAATTAGCATGGCCTTAGGCGACATAGAAGAAACTTCTGTTCGATCTGATCGAGGCAGTAGGTCCATATATTTACGCATACTCTCGACTGGCCCCTTAAGTCATCGTTGATTTCGATCCTAGCCCATAAGTTTCTGACCTCACTTTTCCCTCACCTCAGTCATGATTCCAATCTTCAAAGTAGCGAGTAGTGTGAGGATATCCGATACCATCTGGACACAGTCCCACAAGCTAATGAATCTATGGTACTCCCACTTAGCAATGCCACGCACAGCGGACGTTTTCCTTTCCCGACACCGCTGTAAAATATACGATAAAAATACAGTACATAGATAATAAGAACGAAATGCTGCCAATTATCGCGAAAATTACTTGACCTTTGCGACCAAATATTCAATCGTGATATTAGCTGAACAAGATTTCTGAAAACTGTCATGTAAACTGAATGGAAGAAAAACTACAACAGCATGGGTCTATGTAATGGAATTTCCGCCGATATTCTTAATTCTATTTTTCAGCTTCCTAATTCTATGGTCCAACTTACAACTTCTAATCGCTATGTTCAACATCTAAGGTATATGTTCTAAGTACTACGTTTTAAATTTGAAGTGCTTAATTCAAATGTTGAAAATGTTATGCTCCAATTCTGGATCCTAACCTCCTACATGATAATTATGTTGATGGTTGATACAGTATGTCATTTAAAGAAGAACATAATCTTCGTTATCATATTTCATGTGTAAATACTATGAATAGAACATCATCGGCCTTGCCAAATGTGTTTGTTCCTTCGCTTGTGTCACATGTGCAGATAAAGCAAAGACCTATTAAACATAGATTGAAAACTAGTTTAATTCTCAAAAAAGCAACAAGTTTGCCGAATTCTCGCCAAGTCTCGTTTTCATATAAAAGTAAATTATATCTTATTACAGAACATAACACTATCATCGAATTATACATTATGTATCAAAATAAGTCAACAAATAAAATTGCTCCATGTAAAATAGAAAAATATCTGCATGATGGTAGCTATGCAAACTGTTTTGTTTTTTCTGCTACACTGGCTGCATTTAAGCATAATTTAAAATAACTTTTAAAATAAATCAAATTAATAATAATTCCTTGAAGTAGAGAAATGATTGTTTTATAATATTGACACATGGTTACAGTTTCCTTTCTCAGTTTAATATGTCTTTGAGATACAGCTACGTCATATTTCGTCGCGTATTAAAAAATTATGAAATATATTTCAATATGGCGATGTGTACCGACAATAGGGTCATTTGGAGGAGAATATTCATGCTTATATCAATCATTTATTGTCTAAACACATTTTGATAAAGGTCTTTATATGGACATTTCTCCCAGGTTCAAATCTGATCATACATTTTTTTTAGGTTGGATATGGAAAATATATATGCGGGTCGTGTGATATACTCGTCATTTTGTTGTTAGCTGCACGGTGTTCCTACACATTGATCACCCAAACAGATATATATGCAGGTGGTTGGAGGCGGCACCGAGGTTGAGCATGTTAAGTCGCTGACCCAATAACTCCCTTAGTCCCTTACTGCTGTGAGTTATACACCGTATCGACAACCTTATCACGTGACTGAAACTGGTTAACATCCTAGAAGCCCCCAATACATTGCAGAACCAGAGGTTAACAGCTATCAAAAGATATATTATGTAGTACCAACAGTTAAAGTTAATTGGCCTAGCTTATCAGTAGTAATAAATAAAAACTTAACACCCTACACATTTATTAAGGATTTACAATCTTAGGTCAAGAATATGTTTATAGAAGAGTTTCTTCAGTACAGTGAAAACAAGAATTAGAAATGGTCAATTGTGATTGATCTTTGAACTAGACAAAAAAATTGAGCGGAAATTAAATAGTTTTTGATAATACAGATTTCAGAAATGAAGGGAAAAACCCAAAGTTTTCGTCAACGGGGACATTTTTCTTATAGGAAGTTACATTCGTGCGGCTATTGTTTCAAAAATTGGACAAATATTCATGGTGGGAGGGGGGGGGGGGATGTTGACGTAGTCAGGGAAGGAATCAAACCCCGAATGCAATACTGGCTAATTTTCAAACTTGGCAGATCAAATTAGACATGTGTTCTTCCTGCTTATCCTCAATAAAATTATTATAACAGAAGACATAGACATCTACTAGTATTTTAATACACAAATTCAGATTTATTTTACTTTTTCAGTCATTTAAATATTATCCATTTAGTCATTTTGTCATACATATATGGGGGACGGAGAGCCTCCCCAATATACCTTGCAAGCACTTTGGTAGATCATGAAGTAGAAAAAAATAGTAAAAACATTAACTATAAATAAATTTTAGTAAAACGTTATGAACCTTCTGAAAATATAATCATTTTGTATTACATTACTTTTGCAAAATAAGCAGCAAAATGCCAAACCATATTTGAGATTAAGAACATTATGAAAGCAGTGTTTATCTTTTTATCCTTATAGAATGTTTTTAGAGCAATACATATTCGTGTAAGTTATTTAATATGTAATGAGTTTTGACATGAAATGTTATTTATATTATATTACATAAATCTTTTTTAAAACCTACACTTTTGTTTTTCGAAGTATTCATTAATTAATTTATGCCTTTTTTTTCAAAAGATTTATTAAACTATACCCATTATCTTTTTATAAAAGAACAACATGGAATGCAAACATTAACATTCAAAAATAAAAAATGGAAGATCATATCATATTCCAATAAATATATTAAAATTTATTGAAGTAAGGTTCTTAAGAGTTTTACAGTTAACTGCTACAATGTGTTATCGGGAATTATGTAATGTAACCCCCCTCCACCCCCCACCCCCCCAAAAAAACAACAACAACAACAACAATAACTCTAATTAACTTATTTATTAAATATTGTCTCTCCCAATTTCGTGTACATATGGTTTAATAAAAAATATTCACGAAATTGCTGAAAATATATCCCTTTTACTCATTTCATGAAATATTTAAGAATCAAAGCATATCTTGATATCTTGTTTTGATTTTGGTATTTACCTATTCTTCCTTTTTCCATCACTTCTAAACAAGTTTTTGGAATAGCGTTGTGTCAGAATTGAAATAAACCGTAGCAAGTGGATTCCCTTAAAATTGAAAGACAACTACGGCTCAGGTTTGGTTATGAATTACACAGTTCCAGTTAGCGACAGTCCATTGTAGTAGCTTAGAGGTAGATGAAAAAGCATGAAAAAGCAAAACCTTTTTAAAAATAAGATACTGAAGTCTAACAGATATACAATGTATGTAGTGATGTTTACTGGCCACTCAACAACTGTAGATTAAAATCCTGAATATGTCAGGGACTTCTGTTTTAATGACGATGGCATTTGTATTTAAGTTCCTTGCAGTCAATGATTAGCATCATATTACTGCTATTTTTTCAATTCATTGGTCATGTGTTTCATGTCGGCAATAAAACACAATAATTACGGGTTGACGTTATCTTTACTTAATGCTACTTAGTGCTGGATCACATTCCACTGATACGTACAGCAGGCTGGGGAAATCTCTGTTTACCCGTTACGAGTCACGTGATAAATCTTGTCGATACGGTGTATACAATAGCTGGTTGGTTCTACCCGGTGCCTTTGTGCACTCGGGTTCTTATTCCTCCATTAGCAATCAGCTTGAAGTCACTATATGATGGAAACCTCAACAAAAGAGAACTCCTGGGAGTAATATCAATAATATTATCACACTGAACTAATCTTATTGGCAACATACTTACATGAAAGCAGAACATTGATAAGGCGATCCCGAACAAACATATGAAAATTGTTAAACTGCATAGCACAATTACAGCATTGCCAAGTGTCTTGTCTTCAGGTTGCAGGTCAACTGCAAACAATGTATTAAATATGTAATTATTAGATACACATGCCGCTCCAATCGGGAGACAGACAGAAAATATCAAATATGTCAAACACACACACACACACACACACACACACACAATATATATATATATATATATATATATATATATATATATATATAAGGCTTCATCATTATACAACTCAGATTTTTATATTGTGATAAACGATGTTTTAGACGTATTAAAACTATGCAATCCAGCTTCATATACTCGTATACATAAAATACTCCTAAATAGTTTCAATTCTGGCGTGTTTACAAGTTTAATGGCTAGAGATCAATAGCTATGTCATAATGTGCATTTATAGAGATAGATCGTCATACCTGTGGCAGAACCGTTCTTACATGGACAGTTGATCAGTGCAGTTAGTGTTTCCAGGTTCACTAACACTTGTCCGTTTTTATCACGGTCTGCAAATATCACCTGGCAAGCAAATGGTAATATTTTCATGGATATGACACACTTTGTTATAAAAAATTATAAGTGTAATGTGATATATATCATTATAACTCCATAGCTTGTGGGCATCTCAAAAAATACTTATAAAGACTTAAAGACTTAATGAAAAAATGCTGAGGTAAATGGTATATACAGTTATAAGATATAAGATACAATTATGTCTCTAGGGTTCTTTAAGTTCAATATCGACACTTAACCAGTTGTATTGAATAATGACGCTTTGATATTGTCATTGTTTTAGTTCACGGTCGTAACGACAGTATTACAATAATAAATCCCAAAGTGGTGAGCCGAAAAACGATAGTATTTCATCGACTATAACTACTCGGCCACAGAGACATCCGCATTAATATTGTGCAAAGATAGACATATACAATACAAAAACATTAATCCATACTCACTGTCCCATTTATTTTCAAACAAATCACTTCGTTTTGTGCTTCAGTAATTCGAATCGACGAGATTGTAAAGTTAAGCTCTAACTGCAGTAACCTGTAATGTCACGCGTGGAAAATAAATGATAAAATGCTCACATTAAAATTAAGAGAATTAAGCATAAATGAAAATCTTGGTTTCTGACTTTTTAAGTGAAATGTTTACCATATTTAAGAACGTGGTATTGTTGACTGCATAAAATAAAGAGAAGGTTTGTGATAAATATAAATTTATTCCCATTAATGTAAGATTCTATTTTAACATTTTTCACAAGTAACTTAACAATGAGAAAACCTTTTAATATACACTGAAAATAAATATATACGTATTATTTATGACCAAAGAAAATTATTTTTGTACTGAAGCTGCCGGGAAAAAAAATCAAAAATAGTTTTGACGTCAAGGAAAATATTAAAACATTTTATTCAAATCAGTCTTATACTCGTACTAGTGACACAAGAATAGAAGCTAAAGTTAGAAAGAAATAATCATAAAATCAGCATAAATAACTCGACCTAGAGGGAAATGCACATAATGTAACATAATGAACATAATGTATGTTACAAATACATTTCAATTTTTCAAATAACACTGTTAAACGTGTGTTGCTTTGTTCCAAATAGGGGGCCGCCGTGGCCTACAAATCTCTCAGCCCCTCACCGCTGTGGGTTCGAATCCCGGTAGGGACTTCGGATTTTTTATGTGAGGAAGCCTTCCAGCTGGCTTGCGGCAGGTCGGTGGTTCTACCCGGGTACTGATTGAAATATATGATTGAAATACTATCGCAGCGACGGTAAACCCCAATACAATACAATTTGTTCCAAATAGCCTGTAGTCTGTTGATAGTGTACATGTACTCAAACTTAATATCGCGAGTAACAATACATTTATGGATTTACCCTGATATCATCAAGTTCTGATATTTTAATTCTTTCAGTATATCGTATGAATAACGGGTCTCGTTGTCCTCACTTGTATCAGATAGACCCTTATCAACAGGAAATGTTTTACCTAAAATGAAAAAGAAAATGATGTTACATTAAATGTAATTCTATAAACTATCGTACTTTTTTCAGCCTCAAATGATAAAAAGTAAACCGCACAACAAAGCGTCGAATGTATGAAAAACAATTAATGTTTAAAATAAAAGAAAGTATTATCTTAATAAAACAAGAGGGCCAAGATAGCCCTCTGTCGCTCACCTGATTAAGATGGCTGTGTTAGGCAAAATGACAAAAAATCTGGCATCTAAAGTGTTTTTCTAACATTTGACTAAGTGGCCTACATTTTGATCCTACCTGAATTTGCACTCAACTTGGAATTCATGCAGTCATCATTCATATCAAGTTAAATGAAGACTGGGAAAAAAATGTAGACCTCTAGTGTGTTCACAAGATTTTTCTAAAATTTGCCCTGGTGACCTACATTTTTGACCCTATGTTGTCCAGTTTTGAATTCATCCAGATTTGATGTAAACAAACATTCTGACCAAGTTACATTAAGGTAGTCTAAAACTGTAATCTCTAAAGTGTTCACAAGGTTTTTCTAAGATTTGACCTGGTGACCTAGTTTTTGACCCAACGTGACTTATTATCGAACTCATCCAATATATCATTTATACAAACATCCTGACCAAATCTATTGAAGATTTGGCTAAACTGTGGCCTCTAGAGTGTTCACAAGGTTTTTCCAGGATTTGACCTGGTGACCTAGTTTTTGACCCACTGACCATTTCGAACTCATCAATATCATGTAGGCAAACATCCTGACCAAGTTTCATGAAGATTTGGCCAAAACTGTGGCCTCTAGAGTGTTCACAAGGTTTTTCTAAGATTTGACCTGGTGACCTAGTTTTTGACCCCACATGACCCATTTTCAAGCCCATCTGAGATATCATGTAGACAAACACCCTGGCCAAGTTTCATGAAGATTGGGCCAAAATTGTGGCCTCTAGAGTGTTCACAAGGTTTTTCTAAGATTTGACCTGGTGACCTAGTTTTTGACCCCACATGACCCAATTTTGAACTCATCCGAGATATCATGTAGACAAACACCCTGACCATGTTTCATGAAGATTGGGCCAAAACTGTGGCCTCTAGAGTGTTCACAAGGTTTTTCTAAGATTTGACCTGGTGACCTAGATTTTGATCCCACATGACCCACTTTCAATCCCATCTGAGATATCATGTAGACAAACACCCTGACCAAGTTTCATGAAGATTGGGCCAAAATTGTGGCCTGTAGAGTGTTCACAAGGTTTTTCTAAGATTTGACCTGGTGACATAGTTTTTGACCCCACATGACCCAATTTCGAACTCATCCTAGATAATATGTAGACAAACATCCTGACCAAGTTTCATGATGGTTGGGCCAAAACTGTGGCCTCTAGAGTGTCCACAAGGTTTTTCCAGAATTTGACCTG
>CM037789.1:63420870-63441170 GCA_021229015.1 Solen grandis | reverse complement strand
TGTATTCAATAAACCATTCTGGTATTGTTTAAAAGTTTATGAATTGTTTGGGGGCATCTTTAAAACCCAAGGTAGATACTCTTGATGGAATATATTACAAATTATGGCCCCTTTTTAACTTAGAAATTTTGGTTAAAGTTTTGCATGCAAGCTACTCTCATGCTTATATCTAAGTATCAAGCATATGATTGATTTTTTGGGGTATCATACTTTATGGTAGATAACTCTTGATAGAATTTGTTGCAAATTATTGCCCCTTTTTTACTTAGAAATTTTGGTTAAAGTTTTGCATGCAAGGTACTTTAATGATTATATCTCAGTATCCAGGTATGGGATTGATTTGAGACATCTTTAATACATTTAGGGGTATCATACTTTCATGGTAGATAACTTTGATGGAATATGTTACAAATTATTGCCCTTTTTAACATAGAAATTTTGGTTAAAGTTTTGCATGCAAGGTACTTTCATGCTTATATCTCAGAGTCCAGGCATGGAATTGATTTTAAACATCTTTAATATGTTTAGGGGTATCATACTATAAAGGAAGATAACACTTGATGGAATAGATTAAAAATTATGATCCCCTTTAAACTTAGAATTGTGGTTAAATTTTTGCATTCAAGCTACTATCCAGCTTATATCTCAGAAATTGCTTGTGGAATTGACGAGAAAGTTAAGGTGTGTCTTCAAGGGCATCAGAAAACAGGAGGATAACTTTTGGACTGATGCAAATTATGGCCCTTTTCTAACTTGGATTTTTGGTTTAAGTTTCGCATGCACAGTGTTATTGTGCTTATGTCTCACTTACTAGGCATAGGATTGATTTTAGACATCATAAATATATTAAGGGGTATCAGACTATCAAGGTATATCATTTTTTACTATTACTATGAAGGGCAAGAATTTTAAATAGATTTCATTTGATTTACCAACAAGCATTTTGAATAGTCGAGCGTGCTGTCCTCTGACAGCTCTTGTTAAATGAATATAATGCAGATTAGGGCCACTTTTTGACTAGACTTTTTGGTTTAAAGTTTTGCATGTAAGCTATTTTATAGCTTATATCTCAGAAATTGTTTATGGTATTGACTAGAAAGTATATGAGTGTGTTAGGGGCATCAGAAAACCAAGGAGGATAACTCTTGGACTGAATTTTATACAAATTATGGCCCTTTTCTAACTTGGATACTTGGTTAAAGTTTGGCATGCACAGTGTAATTATGCTTATGTCTCAGTTACTAGGCATGGGATTGATTTTAGATTTCATAAACCTATTTAGGGGTATTAGACTATCAAGGTATACCATTTTTATACGCCTGTCGAAGACATGTCGTATTATGGATTCACCTGCGGCGGGTGGGTGGGTGGGAGGCCTCCAGTGATGTTGTCCCCTCTTTAAATGTAACAAACGTGAACCAATTTTAACCATTCATGGTCTCAATGTATATGGGCACAATATCTCGGTTCCTTTTGATAACCAGCCACATTGCCCCTGACACTCCAGAGTTATGGCCCTTGAATTGATGAAAAATGGTCAAATTAACATTGTCCAATCTCTAACTCAAACAAATATGAGCCAGTCATAACTATACTTGGTCACAATGTATATGGGCACCCTGTCTTGGTATCTTTTAATAACCAGCCACATTGCCCAAGACACACTGGAGTATATGTATAATGTAGGTGTTTTATTGTATTTACTCTTATTTAATGATGAACAATAATATAACATGTTTGAACAGTTTTATTAAGAACCATGAAATTTAAAAATGACACTGCAACAGTGAGTCCATGCAGACAATATGGTATTTAAACTTTCATAATCATGGAGGGGTGGGGGGATAAAAAAAAAATGGGGGGAAATATATATTCCAGGCAGGGGGGATGCTCTGAATACTGAGACCAAACAAAAACAAAACAAAAAAACACTGTTTGGTTAAGTTTTTTGTTAAGGTCAATTTTTCTAAACCATCAAACATAATCACTTCAAACTTGGTTTATCTGTTCACTATCAGAAAAGTAAGCCATTATAAAAGGGCAGGTAACCCTTGAATTTATTTATGCACAGTTTTACCCCTTTTTCAACTTAGAATTTTCTGTAATTTCTAAAAAAATTGCCAAACATAAAAATTATTCCCTTCAAGTTTGGAATACTTGATCACTTTTAAAGTTGGAAAAGATTTCAAAAGGGCATGTATCTCGTAAATTCATTTTTGTACAGTTGTGCTCCTTTTCAACTTAATATTATCTTTACAGTTCATTTTAAATGGAATATATTAGCCTTAGGTAAATGTTTTCCAAGTGTAACAAACTCAAACTGGCTTAGGATCAAACCTGGTCCGCCGGCATGCAAGTCCAATGCCCTAACCACTGAGCTAAGAGTTGACTCCCTGACACAGTTGTCAGGGTTTGTATTTATATGTGGCAATGCAGCGTCACATAACTTTCCCCTCCGAGAAGACATGACCCAAGACTTGGCCTGGGAAACTTATGGGTAAGGTCTGACAGTTTACATTATCCCACCGCTGCTACCAATGTAACAAACTCGACCCGGCCCAGGATCGATCCTGGTCTGCCAGTGTGCAAGTCCAATGCCCTAACCATTGAGCCAAAGAGTCTACTCCCTGATTCATTTGTCATACCTTTGACGATGCATCATTACACAAGTTCTTATCTCGGTAAGTACTAAAGCTAGGAGATTTAAACCTCCCATATGTTTTTGGACTCTAATGCTTGTCTTGCGGTAGGTCAGTGGTTCTACCCGGATGTCTCCGTGCATTTGGGGTCTTCCTCCACCTGTAATTAGTTGGACGTCGCTATATGACTGAAATACTGTCGAAGCGACGGTAAACTCAAATAGTCAAGTCTAGTCTTAAGCTTGTCACATCATTGTTTTTAGCTCACCTGAGCACAAAGTGCTCAAGGTGAGCTTTTGTGATCGCCCTTCGTCCGGCGTCCGTCGTCGTGCGTCTTCCGTCGTCAACAATTTGCTTTAAACGACATCTCCTCTGAAACCGCTGGACAGAATTTAATGAAACTTGGCAGGAATGTTCCTTGGGTGAGGCTCTACAAAAGTTGCTAAAATAAAGTTGATCCATGAAGAACTCTGGTTGCCATGGCTACAAAAAGAAAAATAATTTGAAAACTTTAAATATCATCTCCTTCAAAACTACTGGCCAGATTTCAAAATAATTTGATACAGATGTTCCTTGGGTCAACCTCTACCAAAGTTGCTAAAATTATTCCGATCCATAAAAAAACATGGCCGCCAGGGGCGGGGCTTATTTGCCTTATATGTATATAGAGAAACCTTTAAACAACATCTCCTCTGAAACCACTGGACAGAATTTGATTAAACTTGGCAGGGATGATCCTTGGGTCAACCTTCACAAAAGTTGCTAAAATAAACTTGATCCATGTAGAACTGTGGTTGCCATGGCAACAAAAAGAAGAAAAAAAAAGAAAACTTTAAAAATCATCTCCTTCAAAACTACTGGCCAGATTTTAAAATAAATTGGTACAGATGTTCCTTGGGTCAACCTATTTATCTCAGGTGAGCGATTTAGGGCCATCATGGGCCTCTTGTTTTAATGTAAACACTAAAAATAGTAACATGATTGTTTTTTTATGTTAACACTAAAAATAGTAACAGCTAACATTAAACTATCCAGTTTTTAGAAAAGTGGAGTGCCCTGTCTTGGGACAGCTCTTGTTTAAAAAAGCATTCCTTATAATTAATGTGAGCATGTTTGATGGTTGAATAGTCATAGTAACATGTCTGTGTACTTAAAGATTTCATATTGTGGTACAAAGTCTGTTTACTTATCTGAGTTTCAGTGTAATTAGGGCTTTCTGCCTCAAGCAGAAAGACCTATTGGGTTTGTTATGTTTTTTCTTATTATTATTATTCTACTTTTTTCTTCCTTTTGAGGTTCAAATTAAAACAGGTTGCCGATGAGCTAGCAGCATGAAATTTTAATAGTATGCACAGTGACTTTGGCGCTTTTGATCGTCATATGTTTTTTCTTCATGTGACGTCACATGACGTCAGGGCTGAAAAAAGCTACAAAAGTTTGTTCGCGCTCTACAGCCGTCATGATTGGACCGATTTACTTGATTTTTTCACAGAATGTATATATTATGTTCTTGTTGTGCAGGATTATATACATTTTTCAATATTTGAAAAGATCAAGGATCTATGGCTGAACCAAGTTTCGAACTTTGGACCAGAAAATGTATTGAAGTATTACGAAGCACTCAGATAAGCTAGAAACATTAAATTTGAACAGAATATGTGTCCTATTGATTTCTTTCAGTTCTGAGAAGATTGACGTCGTATGACGTAAAATGACGTCATGACGCGTTATCAAATTTTTTATCCAAAATATACGGTTTTTTAGCACTGGAAGACAAGGTTTTTGACCGATTTCCATAAAATTTTCACTGAAGGTGCAACATAGCCTCTTATTGTCATCAGTCACTTCCGCTTCCGGAAAATAGCTAAGGTCAAGGTCACATGTCAATTATCGGTTTTTTCTTCGGCCTTAAATATCTCAAAAACGAAAAATATTTTATCGAGACACTATGCGTATAATTTGTAGTGCTTTGAAATGCCTTTCAAACGATATATAGTTTTTGAAGATCGGGGTTGAATCAGTTGAGTTATTGCAGAAAAACCAAAATGCTGCAACCCTAAGCGCACTTAACTACTTATATCTCGATCATTATTGATTTTTGTTAATAAGAGTATGAATATAATTTGTAGATCAATGCCCGGCCGTTCTTTTGGTGTTTAAATTTCAAAGATTGACCTAATATTCATTAAGTTATAAGGAAAAACAAAACGATATGAACATATTTATCCCCGATTTTTGCCGTGTGCTCAAGGTTTAACCGCCCGTATCTACAACGTGTTTAAAGATACATACAATTATGAAGCGAGTGAATTGTGGGAAATCAAAAGACCTTTCTAACGGTACCTAGCTTTTTAAAATTGGACGTAATATAAGGAAGTTACATGAAAAATAAGAATTCAGTAAAACCGTTCTTTCATGCACTCCCGCAGTAAGTCCCGATCACTTGATTCCTTTTTTCGAAGAAACTATTAATTTTTTTTAAAATAACATATAGAACATTTTTTATTTGTTTTGCATGATGTAATGCGGTTCTAATGATATGCAGATTTTAACGATCGGACCATAAATTATAAAGTTATTTGTCGAAAGGCAATAATAGACATGAACATCTTTTTGCCGACTTTTGCCGTTTTCTTGAAAAATAGCTTTCTATATCTCAAAACCCGTAATAGAAAAGTTGAAACATTAAACACGTGAAATGTTGGAAATTTAAAGGCCTTTCTAATGGTACCTAGCGTTTTAAAATTGGACATCGGACATCCTATAAGGAAGTTAGATAAGAAATAAGAAGTCAATTAAACCGTTCTTTCATGCATTTCTGCACTTAGTCCCTATCATTTGATTGTTTTTTTTTAAGAAACTATTAATTTTTGGAAATAACATAAAGAACAGTATTATTAGCGTGATGTAATGCGGTTCTAATGGTATGCAGATTTTAATGATCGGGCCATTTATTATAATGTTATTTGTCGAAGGGCAATAATAGACATGAACATCGTTTTGCCGATTTTTTGCCGTTTCTTTGAAAAATAACTTTCTATATCTCAGAACACGTAACAGAAAAGTTGAAACATGAAACAAGTGAAATGTTGGAAATATAAAGGCCTTTCTTTTTTAAAATTGGACATCATATAAGGAAGTTAGATGAGAAATAAAAGTTAATTTATACCGTTCTTTCATGCACTTCTGCAATTAGTCCTAATCACTTGATTGCTTTTTCTAAGAAACAATTAATTCTAAGCTCACCTGAGCACATGAGCTCAAGATGAGCTATAAGAATCGATAAATGTCCATTGTCCGTCCGTCTGTCCGTCAATCCGCCGTCCGTCCGTCGTCCACAATTAGTTTGTTTGCACTCTAGCATCTTTATTTCTTAAGTAATCAACTTCAAACTTTATAAGAATGTTTATTACCATAAAATCTTGGTCAAGTCCGATTATGGCTTATATCGACCTATTAGGTCAGGAGTTATGCCCCTTTTAATATTGAAAAAGCTAGATTTCACATTGTCATTGTCACTTTGCACTCTAACATCTTCATTTCTTAAGCAATCATCTTAAAACATTATGACAATGTTTATTATTATCCTCTCACGGCCAACTTTGATTATGGCTGATATTAACTTCTTATGTCAGGAGTTATGCCCCTTTTGATATTAAAATATGCCAATTTTCCCTTTGTTTGCACTGTAGCATCTTCATTTCTTAAGCAATCATCTTCAAACTTCATGATAATGTCTATTACCATAAAATCTCGGACAATTTCGATTATGGATGATATCGGACCATAAGGTCATGAGTTTTGCTCCTTTAAATATTAAAAAATGCCAATTTTTAGTTTGTTTGCACTGTAGCATCTTCATTTCTTAAGAATCATCTTCAAACTCTATGACAATGTTTATAGCCATATTCTTTTGGCCAAGTTCGATTATGGCTGATATTTGTCAATTAGGTCAGGAGGTATGCCCCTTTTTGATATATAAAAATGTAATATTTCACTTTATTTGCACTCTAGCATCTTCATTTCTGAAATAATGATCTTCAATCTTTAGAACAATGTATATAGCCATATTCGTTCTGCCAAGTTCGATAATGGCTGATATGCCAATTAGGTCAGGAGTTATGCCCCTTTTGATGTTTAAATTTGTGTGTTTTAAGCCATACTTTTTGAGTCAAGTTTGACTTCAAATTTCGACAACAGGCTCTCTTTACTTCGTGGAATTTTAAATAATCTGATGGATTATGTCTTCAGTACAACTATGCTATAATTTAATAACTTCTACAGGCAATGATAACAGTTTTTCTCAGGTGAGAGTCTTTAGGGCCACCTTGGCCCTCTTGTTGAAAATATCATAAAGAACAATATTTTTATCATGATGCAGTGCGGTTCTAATGCTATGCAGATCTTAATAATGTGTCCATTAATTATTAAGTTATTTGTCGAATGGTAGTAGTTGACATGGATATCTTTTTGCCGATTTTTGCCTTTTTTGGGGGAGGAATAACTTTATATATCGCAAAAACAGATAGGTTTAAACCTAAAGTAAGTACATGTTTGAATTCAGAAGACCTTTCTAACAATACCTGGGTTTTTAAAATCGGACATCATAGTTGCATGAAAGAAAGAATTTCTGGAAAAAAAAGAAAAAAAATTCCTTGTGCTTCTGCAGTTGATCCTAGTTGATATTTCGTAGAAAAGGAATCTTGTATACCTTTTTAGCATGTTAAGAGGACTAGTGATACTTCATTCCCTTGCAGAACACGAAGATTGAATATTATTGTAGTTATCTTAAAGATGGTTCTGGAAAAATTAGCATTATGAAATTATAGCTGAAAACAAAGCCACATATTCCCTTTTGAATGCAATGACTTTAAAATTTAAATTATGTTATATGACATCACAGATTTCCTCTGCTATTCATTTATGTTTGCACTCTACAGCTGTCAATTCGGGAAGGATTTCCTTCAATTTTTAAAGATGGTGTATTTCAGAAAATAAAATAAGTATGATCAGGTTTGACAGGATTTGAAGTGCAGAAAGCCCTTTCTTTTGTCCAGAACAAAAGGAGTCTAGTTACATGTTGATAACACAACTGGGTAATTTGTTTTCGGAAAATATGGTGCAGACATTTTTACATGACTAAGTTTAATATGCAAACTGTTGATATCGAAATACTTAACATGATAACTAGTGATATGTTAATCAGTTGATAGTCAGTATGTTCTCTGTTCCATTGGGTCATTTAGCATTACACATTTGACTTTTAAAACCGTCTAACAGAAATGCAATAAGGCATCATGGAAAAGTATACATACATGCAAGCACATGCCATTTTTCATAAAGCATTCAGAAGTAATTAAGCATGTTGTAATATTTACATAAATAATCTTCCATAGAAATCTGATGTAACCCTTTGTTTAATGCAAGGCTTTTTGTGGCTGGGCCTTCTTTTCTTTAATTATACGTGTATTGAGTTTTGAGGAATCCTTTTTTGATACAGCTCTATATCAAGATTGATATTCTCAGTTAAATGGCATATGGTTTCTAAATTCTGTTATATTATTGTTGCGTATGTTGTAATATCTTATTGAAATTGTATGTTATAAATATTTATTTCATTTCTTTTATGTGGACCGTAAGGAAGATTGGTTTATGCCAAATAAGTTATCCACAATAAATAAAGACTGACTTACTGATTTATTTACTTTTCACTGAAACTTATTAAGCCTTGTCAAAATATGAACTATTATGATCTGATTTTCTCAGCAGTTTAAGGTGAGAAGATGTTGGATTCAAGGGTTGTAGATTTGAATTATGCTATATTGGAGTCATGTTAGTCTGTCGTTCAGTTGGTTGGTCCATCTGTAATCTGTATTTGAGATTTGTCCGCCCTATTTCTCGGCTACCTTCAGTCAGATTTTGGTAAATCTTTACAAGACTGATAAGTACCAAGCCTAGTTACCCATATCACTGGCACTTCATGATTCACTTGATTTTTAATGAGTTATGGCCCTTTGTTATATTTCTCAAATATATTTTGTCTGAGCTATTTCTACTAGCTACCTATGGTCAGATTTTGATTTAATTCACAGAATGAATAATTACCAAACCTAGTTGTGCATATCATTGGCACATCATGATTCGCTTGATTTTAAATGAGTTACAGCCCATTGTTATATTTCTTTAAAGTTTTTAGTCTGTGCTATTTCTTGGCTAACTTTGGTCAGATTTTGATTTATAAGAACCAAACCAAGTTGCGCATATTGTTGGGACATCTTCATCACCTGGCTTTCAAATGAGCTATGGACCTTTGTTATATTTATTGAATATATTTTGTCCACATTATAATGATCATGGCTACCACTGGTCTGATTTTGATTTAGCTTCAAAATATTAATAAGGTCCATGTCTAGTTGCACATATTGTTGGCACTTCATGACTGGTTTGATTTTATATGAGTTTCGGCCTTTTTAGCTCACCTGAGCCTAGCTCAGGGTGAGCTTTTGGGATACTTGATTGTCCGTCGTCCGTCGTCCATCAACAATTTTGATGTTTACACACTAGAGGCCACAATTTTGATCCAATCTTCCTCAAACTTGGTCAGAATGTTTGTCTTGATAATATCTTTAACCCTTTCGAAAATGGGTCAGGTTGGATCCAAAAGTAGGTCAGTAGGTCAAATCTTAGAAAAATCTTGTTTACACACTAGAGGCCACAATTTTGATCCAATCTTCCTCAAACTTGGTCAGAATGTTTGTCTTGATGATATCTTGAACCCTTTCGAAAATGGGTCAGGTTGGATCAAAAAGTAGATCAGTAGGTCAAATCTTAGAAAAATCTTGTTTACACACTAGAAGCCACAATTTTGATCCAATCTTCCTCAAACTTGGTCAGAATGTTTGTCTTGATGATATCTTGAACCCTTTGAAAATGGGTGGTTGGACAAAAAGTAGGTCAGTAGGTCAAATCTTAGAAAAATCTTGTTTATACTCTGAGGGCAACATTTTTGGTCCAATCATCCTCAAACTTTGGCAGAATGTTTGTCATGATGATATCTTTTTCTTAAGCAATCTGTTTTGTACAGGCAATGAATGATACTTTTCTCAGGTGAGCGATCTAGGGCCATCTTGGCCCTCTTGTGTTTTATTTATTGAATATTTAGATGTTGAATGCTGTTAATACCGATTGTAAATATGAAAATATGTTTTTGTTTTTCTTCAGATGTAATCTAGAGACATAGCGAGAGACAAGATGAAGTGTTCAGACCCGGCCTGTGGTTGGGAAGGGTCTGGGAAGTTCTGTACAGAATGTGGAGGCAAAATGGTGGCGGAGCCCTCATTTGTAGTCAGTTGTAAGGGCAAGAATGAAGATGGGACCCCATGTGCATCTCCGTTGAAAAGAAATCTCAAGCTTTGTAATAACTGTGGTACAAAAGTTGACCCCAGTCTGTTCCCCCCTCTGGAAGATTTGTGCATCAAATGTGGGTTTTCCCTTCCTCCTGAGGTCAAGTTTTGCCCAGAGTGTGGAAAGAAGAGGACTTCCAGCAAAGGTATCTTAATTTGATACATGTGATCAGCAAAATTGATAATTAAATAACTAAAGGCATTGATTTTAAATGTTGTACAATGCTTTGCTAGGTTTCAGGAAAATTGAAAAGTTGATTTAAATGTTGAGAGTATCAACACATGGATGGTTGAATTCTATTTTAAAGCTGATTGTTCACAGATGTTCATTGTTCACAGATGGTCATTGACTATTAAATTGATTTTTAACTATTTTGTGTATTATGTCTATTAAAACTCATCTACAGACACATGGTCACTGAATACAGCTATCCACGATTGTAAAAACATGGGTTGTTTCCCCATCACTGGCAATACCGTCAGAGACACTTAGAAAATTAGAATAATAAAACCTATAATTAGATTTTTTATTTTCATTTGCCCTCCTTTGGCTGATCACATTCACTCTTCACGCATGGGCTAACTTCATAAGCTGAACTTACAAAAATCACTACCCTGAACTGGTGAAGACGTCATTTTGTGTCACATGTTACAACAAGCACCTTTTTTGAGGAAACTGTATTCTATATTTAACCAAATTCGTCCAAGTTGCATTCATGAAAATAATTTTTCCCCATGTAATATTACTTACACTTGTTGAATTTATTTGTCTGGAAACAAAGACTTCACCAACATTAATGTGGGAACATAGAAAATTATTAGCTCACCTGAGCACTTTGTGCTCAGGTGAGGTATTGTGATCTTTGTCTTTGTCTGGCATCCGTTGTGCGTCGTCAACTTTTGCTTTAAACAACATCTCCTCCTAAACTGCTGAGCAGATTTTGATGAAATTTTACAGGAATGATCCTTAGGTGGTACTGAGCAAAAAAAAAGCTAAAATCGTTCTGATCCACCAACCAAGATGGCCGCCAGAGCTAAAAATAGAAAAATCTTTGAACAACATGAGATCTCCTAAACTGCTAAGCAGATTTAATGACATTCAGTAGGAAAGATCATTGGGTGATACTGCACAAAATTAGCTGAAATCATTCCAATCTGCCAACCAAAATGGCCACCAGAGTTAAAAATAACTTCTTCTTAACGGCTGAGCAGATTTTGATGAAACTCCACAGGAATGATCCTTAGGTGGTACTGAGCAAAAATAGCTAAAATTGTGTAGGTCTGCCTACCAAGATGGCCACCAGAACTAAAAATTAATAAAATTTAAAAACTATATAATTTATTATATGTGTAAATTTTTTTCCTTACTTAAGCATTTTCTCTCTAGCAGTTGAATTCAGGTGAGCAATTTAAGGCCATCATGGCCCTCTTGTTTTTTAAACATTTTTTAAAGTCTACATTCACAGGGGAGGGACAGTCAGGTTAGTGTTGTGTTGTCTCCTGAGGAGGAAGGCTTTTGTGTTTGCCTTTCGTCCGGCGTGCGTCATGTGTCGTCAATAATTTGGCTTTTTAAGGCTCTAGAGGCCATATTTTTAGCCCAATCATCATGAAACTTTGTCAGAATGTTTGTCTTCATAAAATTTTGGACGAGTTCAAAATTGGGTCATGTGGGGTCAAAAAGTAGGTCACAAGGTCAAATCTTAGGAAATCCTTGTTAACACTCCAGAGGCCACATCTCTGGCCCAATCTTCCTGAAACTTGGTCAGAATGTTTTTCTCCATTAAATCTTGGACAAGTTTGAAGTTGGGTCATGTTGGGTCAAAAAGTAGGTCACAAGGTCAAATCTTAGAAAATCCTTGATAACACTCTAGAGGCCATACTTTTGGCCCAATCTTCATGAAACTTGGTCAGAATGTCTGTTTCTATAAAATCTTGGACAAGTTCAAACTTGGGTCATGTGGGGTCAAAAAGTAGGTCAATATGAAAAATTGAACATATGTTGTTCATTTATAATCAGGGGTGGGATTCAGGGCCATCATGGCCGATTATCTGTGAAAAACACTAAGAATGTTCATATCAAGAAAAAAATATTCTCTACTTGGATTTTTTTCTTTTATATTTCATATTAATGTATGTATTCTTTATCCACTACGAATGTACCCATAATTTTATGATTTGCCTGTTTAACCAGATTCACAAGCAGATAAGACTTTAGAGACTGATGACAAGTCTGGCGCACCTGAAGCTGTGGAGAAGTCTGTGGAGGCAGCTAGTGATGGAGCCGGGGCACATCCAGATAGGGGTGGTACTACACCAGGGGGTGTGTCTGGGACAGCTGGTCAGTCTACATTCACAGGGGAGGGACAGTCAGGTTAGTGTTGTGTTGTCTCCTGAGGAGGAAGGCTTACAGTACAATATATTGTGGTTGATCTATGGACCCCAAAAATATATCGCGTCATTTGTATAGGCTTATTGCGAAACTAATCTATCTCCTTCTATATCTATATATATTTAAAAGAGTTTTGCGGTCAGTATTTAACATGCTAGTGCACTGACAGCGGAAGTGATAACAATTAAACACCCCAGGTGGTAAGCTATTGTGTTTGGGGGCAGTTGATGATTACGCAATCGAGTGTTAATGATCAGCAACAATGCAGGTTTGTCAGTATAATTATCCAACCACATAATCAGCATTTTATTGTATGGACATGCAATACCAAGCAGATGGTCGATAAAATACACAAACATTGTCTAAAATCCACTGCATAAACCTTAATAATGGTATTTTTGTTTATATGCTAGCATGCATAATTTTACCATGAATTAAAAAGTCCCAGAAAATAGCCAATCATTTTCACCGGAAGTAAACAATAAATGATAATTAGATCAGCGTTAACTGGTAATTTGTTTCATTTTAACACTAACAAGGCTCCTCATATCAATATATCATAATAAGTACACCTCAGCTTCAAATAGCGATAAATTGTAGTGAAATGGCAATTTTTACACCGACATTGTTTTGATAAACAATGAATGGCGTATAATTTATTATAATGAGATATGCTGAAGAGTTACGTAACCACTTCACATCACCATACTGTACACACAACTCTCTGAATCTGAATCATCGGCAATTACAGTACAAAAAAAACAACAAAAAGAAAACCCAGAATTATAATGATTATGGAATTATTTAAAATAACTAAATAACTCTAATATGAACTAAGGCACAGCCTCCGAGCGGGCAAAGCATGATCGCCTTATTCAGGAGTACTTGATCTATTCAGTTGCTATAATAGATAAGAACACACTCATTAATTCTAAGGATTATAAATATCCAGCAACTTGCTTCGAATGCTAGGCGACAAAGAAAAAAAAAAGTTTCAAATGGTTAAAAATTAAATAGCGCTGCATATTGGGGCAACAAAATCAAATTATTTATTTCATCATAATTATATTTAAATTCAAAACAAGCAAAAACTAACTATCCCATGTCGTTTGTTGGTGTCTATAAATATAAGCATGCATAGTCCTGCCTCCAGTCACAATATGTACATGCTTTTAAAACAAAAATACTGACAACAAATAAATAAAAATCCCTCTTAGACGATCTGAATATTCATCAGTGTGGTTCTATATCCTATTTTTTTCTGTATAGATAAAAAAATTTGTATGTGTATTTATTTCAAATCTGGCAGTACCCTGGCTCAGTGCATTGTGTACAATTTGTCAGAAAAAATGGTGAAATGGTTAACCTTTTTGTATATATGAAAACAGCATCAAATGAAAACACAAAAATTTATCTCAAGAGTACACTATAATATTTGCCATCGAAATTCCAATGGGAAACCCAAATCCCTATATCTAACGCTAATCACTGCAATTCAAACTTATTAAAGTCAAAGGTATCCGGTATGTTGATTTGACCGAAAAACTGACGCATTAGAAAAAAAAATTAAACACTTTATATGTAATAATATATATAAGGTCGGTGATTTTTTTTTTTTAATGGGCAGCAATGTTCTGGGTACCTTTGATTAAAGTATGAATTTAATAGTTGGACTGGGGTTGGTGTCACTACCCAGTGAAAAATGTTTGTTTATTTACTGGATTAAACATCCAGGCGACAGTATTTCAGTCATTAGAAGACTATGTTTACTTGAGGCCACACTGCAGTATCAAGTGACATAATGCCACACCCAGTCACATTATCCTGACACCAGGCCAACCAGTCCTGGAACTACCCTGTATTTATTCTGAGCGCCAAGCATAAGACCTAAACCAGTACATTTTTATGACTGTTTAGTATGTCGCAGCCAGGGATCAAATATTCTGGGGCAGATGCTCTTACCACTTGGCCACCTTGACCTGTCATTTTGAAATTTGTAAAGATTATGTTTAAAATGGTACAATATCTAGTTTACCTCTTATTTAGAACAGACCACGAGTATCACAAAAGCAGGAGAAATAAATTGTGTCATCTTTGAAAAGAGAAGAAAAGGAAAGATAAAGTAACAAACTTGTCATCTTTGAAATTTATCAGCATTTAACAATAAGATGCACAATCATGCAGTTTTAAATCGGTCTTTCTTAATATAGCAGTTAATAAAATGAGGACTGATCCGATCCTAAATAATAAGGAAAGAAAGAAAAAGAAATAATCAAATGACAGATAATCAGATATGTAGATCTAGGTCTACTGTACATGAATAACTCTCCGACCTTTCAGCTAAAAATACACCCTAGAAACGCTGACCTTGCTAATTTGCATATTTTCCATGACAATTTTAACTGTACCTCTCCGCGCTTAGTTTGGATCCACGCAATACAATTCTGCACTTACGAATACGAATGGAATATGTTACACAGACCTTTTATTCATAACCATAGCTGCTTTTCATATGCTGTTGTTTGTAAATGTGTTATTTTACTCTGTAAACATCCCTTTTAAGCGTGAACAATATATCCGTGACACTTATAAATTGGAACAGCAACCCATTTTACAAACTTGAAGATCTGCTCCTGTAAAAAGAAAAAAGTAGCACTTCGAATGTCTGTAATTAACCTAAAGTAGTTCACGCGTAATTTTGCATGAAAGCGAGTTAGGTTTCTCCCAGAGCATTTCTTAACTTTGAAATATAAACAAACAGTCAAGTATCTATAACATCAAGTCCTTGTCAAGTTCTATACTTAGGTAACAGTAGATAGTGTATATAAATCGGGTCCTAGGGCGTGACCTACTTCTGAAGTTCATACAGTCAGGTTCATGACCCTAATTTCGGATTGTTTTGTAACAAACATAGTGCGAATTCGATTGTCTTACTACCGACTATAGTTGCAGGAGAGTGTGTGGAATTTTTGCGTCATGTGGCTTTTGCCTCTATTGGATCAATAATTAAGAATCACAGCTTTTTTCTGTTAATCCGGCTGCCGTCTCTCAGCGCATTGAGTGCTTTGATTCTATTTTGGCTATAGATTTTTTACACATAGGGCATTCTCAGAGAGATTGAGAGAAAGAGAGAGATTATGCAAAAAAGAAAAATTATAATCATCAAAACTAAACTTAATGTTTAGTTTTATGCTTTAAGTAGAAAAAGCAGAGTGCCATCACTATACTTCGATCTACCAAGTTCCCCTGTTTACATTTTTTTTTTTTTTTTTTGCACTCCCCTTCAATTGTATCTATTAATTTTGATACATAATCAGGGGTGTGGAATTCCTATGTCCGACTTGGTACTTTTTGCGGCTGGACAAGTGATTTTTTCCATCCCACTTGTCCGCGGACAAGTAAAATATCCGAGATCGAAAATAATAATTATAAAGAAATATCGTCTGAGTTTCATACTCTAACAGTAAAAAAATCAAAAAGAAATAATAAAAAGAAACTGCGAATGTAATGTTTTTAATATCCCGTGGAGAGTCATTTCATTACCTTGGGTCTAAATTTAGAATCCATTTCTCGCCTCCTGATTGGCTGCCGAAAGCGTCATTAGTCTCGCGTGACTTCTTCGCGTGGTTGCAAAGAAAATCAAAACTATCATTGAAATTGATAAATTTGTAATTTGTACATCATCCACGAATTCTTCAGATACAAATAAAACTGTACGATGGCGAAAAGAAAATCTAAATCCCAAAGAGATCGCGAGTAAGATAAGAAACGTGTTTGAACTTTCCAATCTTTTTGGCGATCCGAATTTAGCTGGCTTTGTTCTGAAGATGATACAGCATTTTGTCTTTTTGTCATTTTTTTCCTGGTCGCACTGATACAAGTTCAATGTTATATATCGGCAAACCCCTTGACAGCTTGTCTAGAAAAGACATCCTGACTACGCACCAACTCTCTTCCAAGCATATTTCTTGTATGTCAAATTTTAATCACAAAAATAAACAGACAAAATCCGGGCCCCTGGATTAAGCGTGAATGAAGTTGACAAGATATAAATTAAAAAAACTTAATACAGTTATGTGCAACAGTCTGTATAAAAGATAAGCAATTAAAACAAACTTAATACAATTTACATCATAATAGCTTTCATTACAGAAAAATGAGAATATGTTACATGGATGATGCATATTCCCATATATGTTGATAACTATAAAAGCATGTCAACTGCTATAGGTACCTTAACTGACTGTCACAGATAAGTCATGATATACTACTGTGAATTATGTCAACAATGAAAACAAAGTTTAATTATTATTATTTTTAGCTCACCTGAGCACAAAGTGCTCAAGGTGAGCTTTTGTGATCGCCCTTTCGTCCGGTGTCCGTCGTCAACAATTTGCTTTAAACGACATCTCCTCTGAAACCGCTGGACAGAATTTCATGAAACTTGGCAGGAATGTTCCTTGGGTGAGGCTCTACAAAAGTTGCTATAATAAAGTTGATCCATGAAGAACTCTGATTGCCATGGCAACAAAAAGAAACAAAAAAATGAAAACTTTAAAAATCATCTCCTTCAAAACTACTGGCCAGATTTTAAAATAAATTGGTACAGATGTTCCTTGGGTCAACCTCTACCAAAGTTGCTAAAATTATTCCGATCCGTAAAAAAACATGGCCGCCAGGGGCGGGGCTTATTTGCCTTATATGTATATAGAGAAACCTTTAAACAACATCTCCTCTGAAACCACTGGACAGAATTTGATTAAACTTGGCAGGGATGATCCTTGGGTCAACCTTCACAAAAGTTGCTTAAATAAACTTGATCCATATAGAACTCTGGTTGCCATGGCAACAAAAAGAAAAACAAAATGAAAACTTTAAAAATCATCTTCTTCAAAACTACTGGCCAGATTTTAAAAAAAATTGGTACATATGTTCCTTGGGTCAACCTCTACCAAAGTTGCTAAAAATATTCCTATCCGTAAAATAACATGGCCACCAGGGGCGGGGCTTATTTGCCTTATATGTATATAGAGAAACCTTTAAACAACATCTCCTCTGAAACCACCGGACAGAATTTGATTAAACTTGGCAGGGATGATCCTTGGGTCAACCTTCACAAAAGTTGCTAAAATAAAGTTGATCCATATAGAACTCTGGTTGCCATGGCAACAAAAAGAAAAAAAAAATGAAAACTTTAAAAATCATCTTCTTCAAAACTACTGGCCAGATTTTAAAAAAAATTGGTACATATGTTCCTTGGGTCAACCTCTACCAAAGTTGCTAAAATTATTCCGATCCTTAAAAAAACATGGCCGCCAGGGGCGGGGCTTATTTACCTATATGTATATAGGAGAAACTTAATCAACATTTCCTCTGAAACCATGGACAGAATTTGATTAAACTTGGCAGGAATGATCCTTGGGTCAACCTTCACAAAAGTTCCTAAAATAAACTTGATCCATATAGAACTCTGCTTGCCATGGCAACAAAAAGAAAAAAAATATGAAAACTTTAAAAATCATCTTCTTCAAAACTACTGGCCAGATTTTAAAAAAAATTGGTACATATGTTCCTTGGGTCAACCTCTACCAAAGTTGCTAAAATTATTCCGATCCATAAAAAAACATGGCCACCAGGGGCGGGGCTTATTTGCCTTATATGTATATAGGAAACCTTTAACAACATCTCCTCTGAAACCACTGGACAGAATTTGATTAAACTTGGCAGGGATGATCCTTGGGTCAACCTTCACAAAAGTTGCTTAAATAAACTTGATCCATGTAGAACTCTGGTTGCCATGGCAACAAAAAGAAAAAAAAAATGAAAACTTTAAAAATCATCTTCTTCAAAACTACTGGCCAGATTTTAAAATAAATTGGTACAGATGTTCCTTGGGTCAACCTCTACCAAAGTTGCTAAAAAAAATTCCGATCCGTAAAAAACATGGCCGCCAGGGGCGGGGCTTATTTGCCTTATATGTATATAGGGAAACTTTAATCAACATTTCCTCTGAAACCACTGGACAGAATTTGATTAAACTTGGCAGGAATGATCCTTGGGTCAACCTTCACAAAAGTTCCTAAAATAAACTTGATCCATATAGAACTCTGGTTGCCATGGCTATAAAAAGAAAAAAAATATGAAAACTTTAAAAATCATCTTCTTCAAAACTACTGGCCAGATTTTAAAATAAATTGGAACAGATGTTCCTTGGGTCAACCTATTTATCTCAGGTGAGCGATTTAGGGCCATCATGGGCCTCTTGTTTTCATTTATATCCTGTAAGTAAAAACTTTAGGCACATAAATCATATTTTTCTTCTGAAAATTCGGACAAGTAGATTTTTGGCTGCGGACAAGTAGATTTTTTAGGTTCACTTGTCTGTGGACAAGTGAAAAAAAAAAGGATTTCCACACCCCTGATAATTGCATGCCAGTGACTTAGGCGTGTGTTAGTTTCATTGTTAATGTGTATTCAAAAGATCGGATGATTTTGATGACTTTATTTTGCGTCTAATTTCAGACAGATTGATGGAAATTGGAGATAATTATTATTATCATTTTTTTTTCACATATGGTACTTTTTTTCTGAGATATACTCCATGCATAAAAGCACCGTGTTCAGTGATATTCCAAGTAGAATCGTGTGTTAAGTCAGTGAAGTCAGAAACATGCGATTGAAAAATAGTGTTGCAATCGTAACCAAAAGATAGCGTTGGTGTCATGGCGCCTTCCATAAGGTAGATTTTTTAACGATTTCGGATTCTAATTCACAAGTTGAAAGTGAGTTGAATTGTTTTTGTTAATCATATATCTTATAACGAAGCACATTTATAATGTTCAAATGCAAAAGCAAAGCTTAACAACAAAATTTGAATCAGACGAAACACCCTAAATGGACTGGGTCCAGTACAGTTAGATGTTTTTTTTACTGACATTGAAGAACGTGTTTGTGAACAAAATGGCGCTGCCCATACGATAAACGGCTGTGACGAAAAAAATAAAATCCATAGTGCTCTGAAATGTTAATCCAAAGAGAAGTCTATGCGATACCGTGGGGCGAGCTTCGCCCGCTATAAATAAAATAATGTTTATTGTTTTATGTTAGGGTTTTTCAAGAATTTACAACTATCACAAAGATACAGATAGCATTCTCAAACCTACTACGCAGTCCAATAGAACGCGGTATTTGGGCTTGGACCCCAAGAAACGCGACATAGCAGCGTTGTACTGTATTATGTCTCCCCCCATATTTATATGGGGGAGACATATTGTCTTTGTCTGAGTTGTCTGTCTGTCATTTGGTCTGTCTGTCTGTCAGTCACTCTTTTTGTCATAACTCAAAAAGTATTAAAGAACCGTTACTCTGTGCATCATATTTTTGGAGTTATTGCCCTCTGTTAAATTTCATACTTAATTATTGTCCGGAGCATAACTCACAAAGACATCAGTTTTTTTTTTAAAACAAATCTCTACTTGTTTACTTGTTTGATGATGGTTTTGTAATGATGATGATAATATTGTCGGTTGTGATGATAAATGATGGTGATATTAATTATGATTATGGAAATAGTGATAATTATAACCTTGGTTGTGGTGATGATAATGGTGGTGGTAATTATGATGATTATATGGTAATAGTCTCCGTCCGTCTCACTTTTTTGTCCGGAGGATACCTCAAAGTATTTGAGGTATCAACTTGATACTTCATAGGTGGATAGATCTCATTGAAGAGAGGTGCATTGCTCAAGAATGATAACTCTACCTTTCATAATTTTTAGCTCACCTGAGCACAAAGTGCTCAAGGTGAGCTTTTGTGATCGCCCTTCGTCCGGCGTCGTGCGTCGTCCGTCGTCAACAATTTGCTTTA
>CM037789.1:63370770-63420770 GCA_021229015.1 Solen grandis | reverse complement strand
ACATCCCCGCGTTTTCTTTTGATGAAAAGCAAAACGGGAAGTTTAAATATGATCGTCAGCGTCATTCAACTGCGTAGGATAATTGGAAGAAAACGTAAGTATTTGTTTATGGGAAAAGCGTTTACTGTCAATAATTACTCTTTTTTTTTTTTTTTTTTTTTTTTTTTATAAAATTCGTCTCTCTCTCTCTCATTGTATAAAAATACAGGTATATGAATAAAATGAATTTAAAGAAAATAAACCCCGTAAGAATATAGACAGTGAAGTATATAGTCAATAAAGAATATTATTAATAAAGTATATAAAAAAAATCTGAAATTTGTTCACAACCATTTTAAACCTATTGTTGCGTACCAGCGTCCCAAAAGTTTACGTGACTATTTAGTGAATTCAAACTTTACGCATACTGGATCTAAAACTTTTCTTTCTAAAAGTTGTAACAGACCTAAATGTTTTCACTGTTCCCGTATAAATACTGGCTCGTTTTTTTTCTAGCCATATTACAGGAGAAAAGTTTGATTTGCGTTGTAATACAGACTGTCAAACTAAGAATGTCATTTATCTTATAGTATGTTCAAAATGCAACATGCAATATGTTGGTCAGACCAAGCAAAATGTCTCAAAACGTATGAACAGTCATAAGTTTGATATTCGTAATTTTATGGACCCTGCATTTTCCTCTACCGTTGCTTTACATTTTAATTTAGAAAATCATAATTTAAATGATTTCTCATTTATGCTTATTGATATTATCAATAGCAACATTGATCGCCAGTGCAAAGAAACCTTTTGGATACAGAAACTTAGAACTCATGTTCCTGAAGGTTTAAATTCTAAACTACTTTATACAGTAGATTAATATGTGTCACCTCTGTCTACTTATATGGTAGTACTTTTTTGTTATTGTAATAAGCTATAGGAAATGTTTGTATTTTATATCCGAAACAGTACCTATCTCATTTTGACGTTATAAATAGTACGCATAACGTCTGCATTTTCCCGCTTTTTTGTCGTTACGTTATTCATGGTGACGTCGTTTCCATTTTTATGTTTAAAAGTTATTGTTACCCTGATGAAGGCGTTAGCCGAAACGTTGAAGTAATAACAATAATAATTTTTCCTACGTGTTGTCGTTGATTTTTTTCACACAGTAAAGTATATAGTCAATATAGAATAATCGATATAGAATATAGTCAGTGAAGTATATAGTCAATATAGAATAATCGATATAGAATATAGTCAGTGAAGTATATATTCAGTATAGAATAATCGATATAGAATATAGTCAGTGAAGTATATAGTCAATATAGAATAAAGACAGTAAATATACATTAATGTTTTCCCACTCGGATAGCCATATGTCAATCTGATCATTGGATGATAATATTTTTATGACTCTTTGTCACAATAAACACCAAAAAAATAAAGCATGTTTCATCGAGAGTTGTTTCAAGATTTGCCAGATTTGGGTAAATTTACATGGAAACTATGGGAAATAAATACATTCTTAAAATGTGAAAAAAAAAATGAAATTGAATCTTAAGGAAAACTCGTGTTAGAAAGCCACACTATATGATTATGTTTCAAATTTCATAAAAAAAATCCAAACTTCACCTTAAGAAAAAATAAAGACAGTCACAGGTCTGAATTTTCAGGGGAGATAATTCGTAGTTAACTCATGAAAACAACATTTCAGGGGAAGGTAATTCACTATATATCTTGTCAATATGCCACTTGTTAGTTTGACGTCTCCAAGCTATTATTGTCAAATTATAATGATGGAATTGATGGCTACTGCTAGAATGGGAAAAACTTAAATCAAATGTTAAATAGTGGTGGTAAGATCAGAGTTGGTCTGTATTATATTGTACAAGATCACTTAAAGCGGTCCCAAATCAAATTTTATCTTTCGTTCTCATCCATCTTTGATTTTTCATTAATAGTATATGTCCTCGATAACGTTTAAATAGAAAGGGTTAAGATTTGTATAAATTAAGTAAATATCAAATGATCTATTCAAATATTTGCATGTACACTGAATACCAAAAGTCTATAAAGGAGTTCAATAAAGATGTAATCCTCATCTACTGTTAAAGAATTAATTATATGTCGAAAAGGGCACATTTATTAAGTATCCCACATTTCATCCAGAGAATATCAAGACACTTCTGACCAAATGTTGTTTATAAACTATTTGAAAATGTTAATAGTTGTGATGTTGATTACGATAGTGATAGTGGAAAACGGCCTGTCTACGATGACACGCGTTTTTAACATTTCTAATAGATGAAAGAAATATACAGTGTAGATATTTTGCAGTAATAGTTTTTTCAACATATCGACAGAAGTACTTTTAAGAGTTTTATGTTGCTATTAAATCCAATATAATAGTTTTTTATGATATGATATAAATAATTAAAGTACAATATATAACGCGTTTTAGCAACAGTATAACTTATTACAAATAAAAACGTTCTGCTGAAATTTTCATGTATAAATATAGTGAAAAGATTACTATACTTGATATGTATATATCATGTCTTTACGTCATTATAAGAAATAATCATATCATATTAGTTTACATTAATTATGTTTTACTCTAAAACACAGTCTACTTTATTCCACAAGTCTTTCAAACTTGCAACCGTTTTACGCAGTTTCTCTTCGGTGTTTTGAGTGTGCATTTATTTCAATCAACAGGCGATAATTATATTGGTACAATTCGCAATATACATACATATATATATATATATATATATATATATATATATATAGAGAGAGAGAGAGAGAGAGAGAGAGAGAGAGAGAATTAAAGTATGAAACCGTTGTAATAGGGTGTCCGCTCTGTGATCGGGAGGTCTACGGTTCAAATCTCAGTCGCGGTAGTTTCCTCTTGTGACTGCGTCAAATCAAAGACACAAGATGCATTCTCCCCTGGCACTCCACAAAATAGTGTTACTATAAGAACTCTGGGTACTCAGATCCCGTGTATCGATGCTATATATCGGGCACGTAAAGAACCAAGGGGTCTATTAGCAAAATAAGTGAGATTATCGCACCTGGACTCCCTTGTATACAGCCACTGTCACTGTTTCCTCAACAAAATCAGAACCCCTCTCGTTGATTGTCCTTCACTGCAAGGTCCAAATATGGCAATAATAATCAGTATATGATTGTTAGCCATTACTATAAAAAGAGAAACTGTCGTCAGGAAGCTGAAATTATGGTGTTAAAGTTTTGTGCAGTTTTCAATATTTGATTGTGTTCGAAGTTGTTTAATTTCTTTACCCTTGTTGAAGACACAAATTTGTAAGATTCTGAAATGTTACGTTAAGTATCCGATAACCAAATTTTTTTTTTTTGACAACCAATGTTTAGAAAAAAACAAAACATAATTTAGTTAAATAGATGGCTGTATTACCATTTGATTTTATTTCACACATGGGAAGCGTTTATTTATGTGTTTATCTGCACTGTAATACATTTATAGAAAAAAAAGTTTTCGCTTTTCATTTTCTGTTGTTGTTGTTATTGTTATCTTGCAGGCAAAATGGCCGACATCAGATTGGCGCACACTGTTATTGTCATGTTGGTCCTCGGAATTGCCGATTCGAACAGTTGTATTGTTGACAGTGCGAACTTACGATGCGTCAACACGCTTCCGGAAGTCATCCCTTCCTCTGTTGTTGGTGTTTCTGTTTTACAATTTAAAGGACAGCTTAGGGCAGAGGATTTTACTCATCACAGTTGGACACAAATCACGTTTCTTGACATAACATTGCATGTCGACTCTCAAGGGATATCAATACGCAACTTTACATTTGTCAATCTTACATCATTGAGACATTTCGGTTTTCATGGACGGAGTCATATTTCCCTAGAAAGTTCAGCCTTCTTTGGTCTTGACCTCCACCATCTTGACCTATCTAGGTGTATAGCTCTTGCTGATAAAGACGTTATACAGGTTTTATTGCCAAAGAACGCACTGACTTCTTTAACGACATTGAATCTAGATTATGTTAACTCGAGGGACGTTGCACTATTCTATTTAAATGCTGATGTTTTTGAGGCGATACATTACAAAAACATGCTTACAAACGTATCTTTGCGTGGGACTAATCTAATATATGATGTAAGACATATGAATATATCATATATGTCGAACAGTATAAAATATTTGGATGCATCCTCTACATCATTTATTAAACTTTCTCAAATACAATCTCCCAATGGAGAGATTCATCGCAAAATATTACCATCCCTAGAGATTCTTAATATTTCTAACTTTGAAATGTTTAGGAACATTGGTCCTCAGTTTGTAACAGATACGCATGTGAATGTTTGTGATCCTTATAAGCAGTCTGTGTTAGACACTATTTTTAGAATAAAAAACGTGTATATGAATGGTATGGCAGATGCTAGCATCATTATTAAAGACAGTAGTTTAAACATGTCAAACTGTAGACTACTCACAGAAAGTATCCAGCTTCGAAATAATAATTTTCGAGTCTTAGATGCACGTGTAGTATTGCCAAACGAAAAACATCTCCTAGAGATAGATTTATCCTTTAATGAAATTGAATTCATATCTCTTGGTTTTTTACAAGAACAAACACAGCTAGAAGTAATAGATTTGGGGAATAATAAGTTACATAAAATGGAAAGGTCGGATATTTTTTCTATTTTGTTTGCTACATTTACGAAATTGAAGGAACTACGCTTGAATAAAAATCATTTAACAACATTACCATATAACATTTTAATATACAATAAAAATCTTCGTGTTTTAGACTTATCTGAAAATTCTTTTGAAACACTATTATTTAAAGTAGAACATTTAACTGCACTTGAACTACTGGATTTAAGTAACAATGCAATCAAGACAATTAGTGGCCCAACAATGGATTTTATCAAAGGATTGTTAAAAGATGAATCATCACCAAATTCTTTTCACGTGGACTTCAAGGACAACATATTTGAGTGCTCTTGTGACAACGTACATTTTGTTGAGTGGCTTCATAACGATGTCCAGGCACGTACAGGTGATACATTTCAATGTTATATGGAGGGACATATCAAAGACATTGGTAAAAATATCGTATCAAAGACTAAGTTTCTCTGTTATAAGTTGATTGTTATTGTATCTTGCTTAGCACTGCTATGTTCAATCATTGCTATTGTATGTCTTGTTTTGTTTCTGAGGCGTAGAAGAGAGCGCATTAAGAAGACACAGAGGTTTTTGAATGACTTTAAAAACAAGACACTAAACGATATCGAGTGGCTAGGAATGGTGTCCTATAGCAGTGAAGATGGAGATCTTGTTACCAAACACATCTATGATCCTTTACAGAATTGTTTGAAAACGATTTTGGACGTTCCTTTCAGTGTGATCTGTAACAATGAAACAGACTTTCAGCCAGGTACAGATGTAGCGGCGGAGATTGTTAGGTGTGTCTCGGAATCTTGTGTCCTGATAGTCGCCATGTCTGAAACTTATTGTAAGAAGCATTGGTGCTCACGAGAAGTCGAGGAGGCGTACAAGCAGGGAAAACCCATCATTCTTGTTTTCCTGGAACATGTCGAGGGAGATAAGATGCCGCCGTTCCTAAGAAAAATATTCCAGCGGTATTCTAGAGTAAAGTTGGTAAATATCAATGGAGAGTCCATGTTGCATCCGACGGTTGAAAATGTTAGCAAATCTATCATTCGTCTGGCAGAGCAAAGTTATGTGTCTGTATCGTGTTGTAAGATTTGTTAACGGAATCTTTAGGATTACTGATATGTATACATAGCTCATATATCCAGGGCGTTTGATGAATTATAATATGCAAATGTAATGATGAATAATTCTGCGTAGAGCTTTTTGTTTAAAACTAACGTTTTGTAAAAATTATTTCATGTATATATTAATCAACTGTGCTAAATGATAAATAGTTAAATATTTATTAATTTGGAACTAATTATGCTTTTAAGAGCACACAACACATATAAAATTTGGTTATTTAAACACATACATGTACATAATCTTATATATAGTAAAATGGCAATAGTCCGAGCAGAGATGATCCAAATACATTGCCTTATCCGAGAAATATTTCTAGTCCCGACTCAAGCTCAATTGCTTTTCATGAAACTAAATATACAGTTATGTTATTGTCCGGAGATCGCGATATCCCGAGAATTATCTAAATCTTCTTCGGTCATCAAATTATCGAATTCATAATTTGATTGGAAAGAGGCATACTCTGCACATGTTTGCGTGTACATCATTAAAAAAAATAAATGTAACTGAATTTTACACTAAAATCTTTAGCCAAAAATTACTACAATTATGGAAAAAATCTAACCTACCCGTATGTTAACAAATGTACGAGTACTTGTAAAAGGATTCAGTTTTATCAGGGATTTTATATTCACATGTGTATATATAGGTCCCTGGTTTTATTCGTCAATGATTTAGACGTGGACCGCTTCGTGTTAAGACATATAAAGGTATTTTAATTAATACCATATACGCTTATTTATTTGAGAATATTGAATAACATTGTGTAATCTTTATTGGAATTGTTTGTATATAAGACGAGAAAAGAAAAAAAAACAACAACAAACAAACCGGTTTAATTAGTTTTAACCGTAAATATAGCGGTTTTGACCACCATGTTGGGAACCCGAAAACGTAACATAATATTTTCTGACATTTTTTATAATACAAATGCTTTGTTTGTGTTTGAATGAATCGGCTTATACTGGCATTAAACACATTCAATTATGACTTTGACTCATGATGTGAAAATGTATTTTGTTCCTTATATTTAGCAAAAACACGAGTATTAATACAATATGTTGATTAAAACGCTAGATAAAATAACTTCATTTGCTTCTTATCTGTCAAATTTTCGCATTGTAAGGTTTATTTTTCAAAAATGATTTGCAATTTACATACACCAACTGAAGCGGAAAAATGAGGAGCGTGTTCATACATACGTATCTTATTATCGGGCATTTCCAACAAAAACAGAAATTGACAAATACAGACCTTTTGTTTTCCAAGATGGCGGCTTTTGTTTACAAAAATGAAGGGTAACACGCAGTTCTGATTTCCAGCTCTGGATTTAAGCCATACTGCTCAAGTTTTGGAACTTTGGTTTAACGCAATGCTCGTAACTTCCCGTGTTGCCAAGGAGTAAGTGTTTGGGGTTTCTGAGGAAGCGTTTATTTATCTTACATTATTGCAGCTTTGTGCTTTTGATTTACAATTTTCGATGCATGCTCTTCCAGAGAAATTATATGAATATGAATATCTTTCTTTATTTCTTTTGACTTATACAATATTGTACACCGTCAATACAAAATATAAATTTATATATTTAAATATTAAACACGTGACACAAAACCCTCTTTCGCCGACTCATATATATATCATATATCATATATATGCAACGTATATCTATCTTGTATTTTATCCTTTGTAGTAAAAATAATAATCTAGTTATTAGATCTGCCTCTTTAATAAAACGCATGTTTTATTCTTTTGTATTTTTCACAACATACACAAGTCTAATGATTAATGTTATACTAAATAAGTATGTTGTTCAAGATAGAAGATTCCAATAACTATGATTCATATATATATATTTATACGTGTTAGACGTGTTCATTGGTGCATTGTCTATATACATGTAAACTTTAATCTACAATTGTCACGAATACATAGTAATACAAACGTAAACAAACAACAAACTTTCAAGCAGAATAAATCACTGTTGTTTTTACGCAAAATATCAATTTCAAAATAGCAGATTGGAAAAAAAACAACATTTTCAAACAAAATTCCTTTAAAGGAGGATGAACTAAAATATTTTATTGATTATTTTATTCCTAAGAATCATAGCTTCTTTTATATATCTAGTTAAGTTTATTAGTATATGTTTATTATTTGATTGCAACAAATCACAGTATGTAATCACAGATGGATTTTGTAATATAATATTTTTAATGTATTTTTTTCTAATATCTGAAAAACTGGTTCATACACAAACAAAATGAAACTCGTCCTCAACATCAACTTGGTTTCAACAAACACAGTACCGTTCTTCCCGTGGCCTTTGATGCCTGTTTGAATGCGTAAGGGAAGGACTGATGAACGTGGTTTTGATAAGTATGATCTAAGAGATCTGGGAAATATATGAAAGAGTATTCTTCATATTCTAAGGAAGTTTTAAATAATCTATAAACATCTAGTAATGATCGGTTTTTTCTTATGATCGAAAACATTCCATTTTAAAATGATCAATTACCGACTGGTTAAAATAAAGAGAAAAAGGAATTAATATTTAAATTGTGAACATTTTCAAATTCAATGAAATATCCGTAGTTGTGTGTATAAGTTGTTCAACACTAGAAACCCAGTTCTTCAACCTGCGATTTGTTTCACTTACAGAGTTAGCATAGACATGTCTACTGATGGTATTTTTAGAATTGGCAACTTAGACCAGTACTTAATAATTCTAAAAATCTATATACATACAAAGGATACCTGCTTAATTCTCCATAGACTATAGTAGAGCTAGTATTCAATTCATTTAACCCTTTCCCTCATATATACTCCTTTTGACGCCCTCTATAGGTATCACATAAAGCCTGATCTGCAGAAAACCACAGTTAAACCTTACCAAATTTAATTACAAAATCCTCATTTCCAGACCACTGAGGAGCAGCGAACAGCATAAAACCTGATCAGCCTGCGAGTTACTCGCAGGCTGATCTGGTTTTATGCTGTTCGCATAGGTCTTTTCATGGTTTCCTCTATGGGGGAAAGGGTTAAAAGCCGTTTTAAAAAAAAAAAGTGAATTCTCTAAAAAAAATTAAATTAAGTATACCCCCATGTTTCGCAAGAATGACTAAGTATTGAATATCATATCATATGATTTACATTTATGGAATAATAGTTTCATTGATTTAAGCGCTTTAGCAGCAAGGTGCTCTTTGTTAAAAATAAAATTTAAAGTATAATGAAATAAAGTACCGAGGTAATTAAAATATCTAACTGTTTGAATTGGGTGACCATTAAATGTCCATTCCTCTTGTCGGTGTAAAGGGCCTCTTTTTCTGAATATCATTATATTAGTCTTTGACGTATTGACTTTTAAACCCCAATTACTGCAATATTCATAAAAAAGATCAAACTAGCTTTGTATTTCCTCGGACGATTTACCATAAATAGCCATATCATCTGCGAAACGAAGTAAAAATAAGACAATATCGTCTATCTTAATGCCATAGTTTATGTCTTTTGGCAGGAATAACTCTAAATCCTAAATGAAAATTGAAAAAAAGTAATGGCGAAATTACCTCCCTTTGCAAACAGCATATTGAAAACAAGAAATATCTTTAAAAAAGATATTCGGCGTAGGATGAAAGAAAAACGAGATTTTCATTCATGCATAAATATACTTTAATTAAGAAACTTATAAATGGAAATATATGCAAAACACATTTCAAAGACTCTAATGTTATGATAGGTTATAAAAGCATTGTTGTTAATAATTGTAAAAAACATGTCTAATTTTGGTAGTGAACAATGATGAATGGCAATGTTTTTAACAAGGTTTATTTTGCAAATAAGAAAATAGTCCACGAGATGTGTACAACAACAGGAATGTAGCAAAAAAAAAAAGTACAATTTTAAAATAATGTCTATATATATTCAAAACAAAATGTACAATACAAAAGACACGACTGACCATTATCGTAAACAGGCTTACCTGCACCATAAAAAATTGTAAAATGATTAAAATCAGAATATGAAATGATTTGATATAACAAATATTTCAGAGTACCTCCAAATGTTCTTATTTAAAAGCAGTGTAATGTTATAAATTATCCTATGAACTATAAAAACATCTATGATAATCCGCTGCATAAAACCTAATTAGTTCCAGGCTGATCATGTAATGAGCAGTTATCTGCTCGTTGTAGTTAGGACATACAATTTTTTCTTCACCTTTATTTTATTTCTTACTGACAAAAGCCTGTTCAGGTCTGATTTTATCAGTTGTAAACTGTATCAAAATAGTTTATACAGGCATATACATTAATGATCAGCACCTTAAAGCATAGATTCATTGATAAAGGACTTCTAGAACATTCCGAGGAAAAGCGCGCGAAAGACCGACGCACAACAAATTTAGTACGCTCTAGAAATAGTTCAGTATTTTTTCTATGAAATATACTTATTTATAGACGGTAATACAAAAAATTATATCTGTAAATAGGCTTGTTTGATATTTGTTCATATCATTATTGCATATGACAATTATGATATAAAAGCGTTATTAGTTGTTTTGGTTTTGGCGAATTAATTTTCAATGAGAGCATCTCGGCAGGCTGGAAGAATTCAATATACATAGTAACTAAGGGGTTTCATGTCATAACACGGTGGATTCTTTTTTGTTGTTTTAAATCATTTTCACAAAGTAGCATTCCTCAATTGATGGAAAAGGATTGTATTTAACATACTGAAATCACTTTCATGTTTACATCAAAAAGAAAAGTAATAACACCAAGCTGAATGATATATACAAGCTGCACCCCTTATTTACAGTAATTTTATAGTCCATAACGATGCGTTAACCAATAACAGGAGTCCTTTTATTCAGCTTAGAATTATTTACCGCTGTTAGCGTACATTTGATTGGTTTAAGATGCGAGTTGAAATCGAAATTATACAGCTACGCCGAAAAAAAAACTGAATAAGAGGAACAACATCTTATACAAGATTTAACTTTCTGGTACATGTTTTTAACAATCCTAAGTATTTTTCCACCAATGCAACATTTATATATTTCTAGCCATAACGCATTTCTGTAAACATTATCAAAACACTTATACATATCGACGAAGATAACATAAAATATTTTATTTTTATTTAAAAATTTGAATAAATGACATAAGAATGAAAATTGCATCTACGACTTGTACTTTTACAATGTGGTAGATACCTATAATTTCATAGATTGATTTCTATACCTTGTTTTGTACCCTTTTATATCTCACCTTCTAGGGGCCGCCGTGGCCCAGCGGTTACAGTCGTGAACTACAAATCTCTCAGCCCCTCACCGCTGTGGGTTCGAATCCCGGTAGGGAATTCGGATTTTTCATGTGAGGAAGCCTTCCAGCTGGCTTGCGGTGGGTCGGTGGTTCTACCCGGGTACCTCTGTGTACTCGGGGTCTTCCTCCACCTGTAATTAGCTGGACGTCGCTATATGATTGAAATACTATCGCAGCGACGGTAAACCCCAATACAACAACAACTTTCTATTTTTAACTGATTCAGTTATTTTGTTTACTTTGAATATAGAATATTTATCTTAAAGCATATTTTTTTTATTTGGGAAAGATTTCTATGGACCCCCTGGCATACAACAGCATCGCTATTGAAATGAAAATAAAAATCTGTCTGAAACACTGATTTAGTTGTTTATTTGAAAAAAAAAATCTATCCGATTTCCAATCTTCATATGCTTTCAATTGCACTTATCATTCGCAATTGAAATCCTATTTCTAACTCTAATTCCTCTGTACAAGGGAACCTTCATGACAGTGTAAATGTTACTAAATCATACGTTGTCATTATTTACATAACCTTAAACATCAGTTTCCAAACGCTAAGGGATACCCAATTATTAACACATGTATGAAGAAATTAACAATATGTAATGCATAAACATATATCGAAGGGTGAGAGCGAAACTAGGCTAAGTGCTTATAAACATACATGCACATACATGATAAAATCTTAGAATTAATATTTTTCGTGTGTCGTCACTTGACCAATCACATTCACCCTTCTCGAATGCGCTCATTTCACAGGCTAAACATATAAATTTGCTGCCCGGTACAGCAAATATCTGCTTTGTGCACGACACATTTTGCCTTTGGCTATTTAGATATTGCTAAGGCGTGTAAATATACAAATACAAAAAATATCTATAATCTTAGAATTCATATATGAAATACACAGTGTAAATAATTATAAAATTCACACGTATTGATAACGCAGTTATGTTTCTGTTTTCATGTTGTCAAGAAACAGCTTTTTCCAATAATTCATCCATTAAATAAATATCTAGTTTAGTTAATTATAGGTTAACTATTTTGGCATCAAAAAGATGCATGTTATACCAGCTTTACTGAATTATATTATTTTCACTGTAAATTGAACAGCATAATAAAAACTGGAATTCAGATTCGACAACGTTTTCATTACATATAATACAACATTATTCATTTTTTCTTGAAGTAATTTCATATCTAAACGTTTATAATGATACATTTTAGACTGACCCACAAGAGCATCATTCCATATGTTGACGATATGATCAGTTATTGATATGATCTCTTAATCATTGTTTCATTGTATTCAAGAAAATGTTATTAATGTCCACATAGTGGAACATATAGCCTAGATCTAAATTATATAGATCATATTTTATGGGAAAGCACTAAAGGTAGTAACTGTCGTGTTTTTGAATACTATTTGCACATTGTTCATTAAAGATATAAAATGGCAACTAATCTATGTTACATATTATTTTATGCAAGGTTATTCAAGACCATTCTTTACTCAATAATGAAAAAGGAAAACTCTCTATTTGCTCGGGAACAGCGATATTTGAAGTTCGTTTTCTAATCCCTAGTATGTGTTTACAGACTATTATCGCATGTCCAAAACATATATACATGCGAGATTTAACAAGTCTCGCGAGGTTTTGTAAAATACGTAGCGCGCTATTTGGCTTGTTGTAGATTGAATCAAACTCCTGAGATTTTAGAAAGCCATACGAGGATTAAGACAATAATTATCGCCCTAAATTCCCCGCGAGAATGTAAAATCTTGCATGTATTTATCTTTTTGGCCATGCAACAACGGGATAATTATCGTGTTGTCGCATGTTGAGCAGTCAAGAATTAAACTGTCCCGATCAGGACACCGTAGAATAAACCAATTTAATATTTGAATACACTAAATTGCCGGGTTCATGGAGGGACATCACCACGGGTTCTCTTGATAAAAAGCCAAACTGGAACGGGAAGTTTGAAGTGAACGTCATTGTCATTCGACTGTGTAGGATACTCAATAAAATGTCCGTTGTCACAAGAGCACTCAAATATGTTGTCCTTTAAATTCATGTGAAATGAATTTGGTGATGATTCATCTTTTAACAATCCTTTGATAAAATCTATTGTTGGGCCACTAATTGTCTTGATTGCATTATTACTTAAATCCAGTAGTTCAAGTGCAGTTAAATGTTCTACTTTAAATAAAAGTGTTTCAAACATATTTCCAGATAAATCTAAAACACGAAGATTTTTATTGTATAATAGAATGTTATATGGTAACGTCGTTAAATGATTTTTGTTTAAGTGTAGTTCCTTCAGTTTAGTAAATGTAGCAAGGAGATCAGAAAATATATCCGACCTCTCCATTTTATATAGCTTATTATTCCCTAAATCTATTACTTCTAGCTTTGTTTGTTCTTTTAAAAGACCAGGAGATATGAATTCAATTTCATTAAAGGATAAATCTATCTCTAGGAGATGTTTTTCGTTAGGCCATGTTATACGTACATCCAAGACTCGCAATTTATTATTTCGAAACTGGATACTTTCTGTGAGTAGTCTACAGCTTGATATGTTTAAACTACTGTTTTTAATGGTGGTGCTATCATGTAATATACCATTCGCATATATGTTTTTTATTCTCATTAAGATGTCAAATATTGACTGTTTTTGTAATAACCATTGTTTCCTATGTTTATCTTCAAAAATAAAGGAACCAAAATGCTTTAACATATCAAAGTAAGAAATATTAAGAATCTCTAGGGATGGGAACATTTTGCGATAAATCTCTCCATTGTGACCTTGTATTTGAGAAAGTTTAGTTATCGATGTAGACGAAATATCTAAATATTTGATACTGTTCGACATATATGTCATATTCATGTATCTTACATCATATATTATATTCGTTCCACGAATAGATACATTTGTAAGCACGTTTTTGTAATGAATTGCCTCAAAAAAATCTGCATTTAAATAAAATTGTTTAACGTCTCCCCTGTTAATATAAGCAAGATTTAATGTTGTTAAGGAAAGCAGTGCGTTCTTTGGCAATAACGCCTGTATAACGTCTTCATCAGCAAGAGCTGTACACCCAGACAGATCAAGATGATGGAGGTCAAGGCCAAAGAAGGCCGATCTTTCTAAGGAAATTATACGTCGTCCATGAAGACCGAAATGTCTCAATGATGTTAGATTGACAAATGTAAAGTCGCGTATTGATATTTCTTGAGAGTCGTCATGCAATGTTATATCAAAATACGTGATTTGTGTCCAACTGTGATGAGTAAAATCCTCTGCCCTTAGCTGTCCTTTTAATTGTAAAATAGAAACACCAAAAACAGAGGAAGGGATGACCTCTGGAAGCGTGTCGTCACATCGTATGGTCGTACTGTCAACAATACAACTATTCGAATCGGCAATTCCGAAGACCAGCATGACAATAACAGTGTGTGTCAATCTGATGTCGGCCATTTTAAACCCGTCTTTTCCAAAATAATTGCCTGAAAAAAAAACCCCAAAAACACACACACATTTAAATGTAAAAATGAAAAACAACAATATTATCTATTAACACAACAAAATACAGATAATAACATGGATTAACACTTCGCATACGTAGCCATGTAATTAGTTTACATAATTAAAAATGTTTTTCTTCTAAACTTTGATCAGAATGGTCTTTGTCTTTCAAGAACCTGAATATGTTGTTTTAAAGTTAACCATCGAAGCTGCTGTACTTTAGTCATGTACCGACGTATGACTAATAACAGGTGGAGGAATATCCCAGGTACACAATGGCAATCTGAACCAACGGCCTACCATAAGCAATCTGGACGGCTAATCCGAGTTACTCGACAGGGACTTGACCCGACAGTGGCAAGAATTAGAAAGTTATGTAAATAATGGCTCTTCCAGTATCCATTGATTTCGGTAGAAGTCAAATAATACACTTGAGTATCCCATAGGATAATTATATTAAACCTTTTATGTTATTAGAACCCAATCTGATTAAAATCAGCTCCTGACGTCACTCCGCTCTTCTACGCTGCTGTAGAATCTGAACGTCACCAATCATCGGCTAGCTTTCATTTTTATGAAAGTGAAATAATATCTATTTTTAGCCAATAATGGCTGAGTGACCAGAGAATGAATGTAAACAACATGGCTTCGTTATTTAATCAATTCATTAAAATTGAAGTTTTTGCACTGAAATATATTGAAATTTAATAGGAACAGCTTTTTCAATTTCAGCAATCATTTATTTCCAATGAAGTTCAGAAAATCCTTTTTAATGTTTTTTTTTCTGTAATTTTACAGATTTCTTTTATAATTTTTATCTTTAGGCCTGTGGTTAAAAAGATCCAGTAAAAATAAAATCAGATGTTTAGGAAACTTCAATAAAACTCAGCGTATATCTTGTAGGTCTAACCGGAAGTAGTAGTGATGTTCAGACAGATGGGCAGATATCGAGGCAGAGGCACTAAACGAAAGCACGCTATGACGTCATTAATTAGGACAATGGCCTATTGTTTAGGGTATGACATAATCCCCGACCTCATCCCTTTAACGAGGTCACGTGACATTCTTTATAAACCGCAATATTTATTTTTAATTGTCTCCCTAAACAATGAATAATAATGGTCTATTGTTTCGGGTATGATATAATCCCCTTATCCACCCTTTAACGAGGTCACGCGTCTATCATTTTCGAGGATGAGTAAACCGCAATATTTATTCTTTTATAATATCGTATTGTTATTCGGGACAATTAATCAACTACGTCATTCACCGCAAAAACGCGACTGAAACAATGAAATCGGACTGCAGCCCCTACCGCTCCCTTAAATGAGGTCACGAATGAAAAAACCGCAATATTTATTCGTATATAATATCGTATTGTTATTCGGGACAATTAATGAACTACGTCATCGATTTCGCTATTGTCGCAGAAGCGTTGAATGAGAGACATTAAATAATGAGTATTGTCTCTTCGAATAATAACGTATTTACTTTCTGAACAAAAAAAACGACGCTATCCGGAATACCTCGCGCCGTATAACGGACACATTCCCACGCGTCGAGAGAAGATTCCTTCATCATTAATTAGCGGTAACTGACCACTTAAACATTTCTGTAAACATAATCTACACCCGTAACACCCGTATCGATCGGCTATCACCTATTATTGACCTAAGGCCTTACGAATCGCGGAGTGAAGGAATGTAAACAGCTATCTTACCCGTCCTCGGACGTATTATTTACTGTTTTTGGATGAAGTCGAACATTCGAAATCGCCCCTCTATACGTATTATTACTCTTTTTTCTACCATTTCTGTCTTTCTCTACATATTTCCTTGTAATACGCGTGCCAATGCGTATGTTTTGACAATCGGTGTGAAACGATTCTCACCTTTTTATGTCTAAATTCTATAATCACAACCAACACCCGCAGCGGTATTTGATCCACGGCGAGTTAATCCGACTTAGTCTAGCGACGATAAACGGAAATGAGCCGCTTTTCTATCAGATATACAAGTTATTATTGTAGTAGAATAGATTTTTAACGTTTTTTTTTAACGCATATATTTCAGGCGGTTATAACGCTATACAAGTTATAATTTATTCAATAAATGCATGCAATGCGTATTATTTGTTGCGTTATTGTCGGAAACATTATATGTTGTTCAATAAATGCATGCACTGTGTATTATTTGTTGCGTTATTGTCGGGTGTCATTTAATTAACTTCTTCGAGAGTATTTTTATACGTTATGTTAATCCCACTGTATATGTTCTTGTTCAATAAAAGTTATATTCAGAAATAACAAAATATTTTTTTCGCTCTCTCTCTCTCTCATAACGCCTTTCTTTCATTTTTCTTCATCTTGTTCGTAATATTTCCTTTTTAGTGTATACGCATTGTCGCTAATTATATTTCTCTTTCTATGTCTTTCTCTTTTTCTCTTTCTACAATAACATTCGTTGGATTTTACCGGTCTTTAATCTCTCATTAAGACTTCAATTCCAGTAAATAAGGTGGAACAAGGACAAAATGACAAACAGCCTTGTGCTGAACTTACAAGGACATAATGACAAACAGCTTTGTGTTGAACTTATAAGGACATAATGACAAACAGCTTTGTGTTGAACTTACAAGGACATAATGACAAAATGCTAAACCTGGGACATAATGACAAGCAGCCTTGTGCTGAACTTGCATTGCAATAATTGCATAATAACAAAATACTAAACCTGAAAAATAATGACAAGTAGTCTTGTTCTGAACTTGCATGAAAATTATAACAATAATAGTGTTCGAAACCTAACATTTAAAAACAAATCGTCTGTATCGGTATTTGTAGGATGCCCATTTGCTGTTTGCATTGGCAACCAACAAAATTTGATTTTGAAAAATTTAAAAATCATGTTCCCTGAAAAAAGGCCAGGTTAATTCAATTCCATCTGTTACAAATTGTCACCTCATGAGTATCTACTGCCATTGCTAAAATTAAGCTGTCCCTTAAATTTCTTCCTCTCTGAAACCAATGGTCAGAATTTCATTTTAATTTGCACAACCTCATAGCCTTCTTCTATAAATGTTTAATTTAAATTTATTCCTAAAAAATGGAGTACCAGATGGGTTTTTTTTTCTTAATAAAAATGCTGTATTTATTTATTTTTACCCCCGAAGTTCCACCTTATTTACTGGAATTGAAGTCTTAATGAGAGATTAAAGACCGGTAAAATCCAACGAATGTTATTGTAGAAAGAGAAAAAGAGAAAGACATAGAAAGAGAAATATAATTAGCGACAATGCGTATACACTTAAAAAGGAAATATTACGAGAAAGATGAAGAAAAATGAAAGAAAAGCGTTATGAGAGAGAGAGAGAGAGCGAAAAAAATATTTTGTTATTTCTGAATATAACTTTTATTGAACAAGAACATATACAGTGGGATTAACATAACGTATAAAAATACTCTCGAAGAAATTAATTAAATGACACCCGACAATAACGCAACAAATAATACACAGTGCATGCATTTATTGAACAACATATAATGTTTCCGACAATAACGCAACAAATAATACGCATTGCATGCATTTATTGAATAAATTATAACTTGTATAGCGTTATAACCGCCTGAAATATATGCGTTACGTATCTGTTCTACTACAACAAACTACTAATACTCTTGTTAAACAGAGAATAACCAATGCTATATAAGCGTTACGTTTTATAAATAAATAAATAAATAAATAAACTTTCCCGATCACTTACACGGATAAAGTGAAAAACTTAGCGTAGGACAATGTTAAAAGCGACTATCTCGCTATATGAAAAGCGGCTCATTTCCGTTTATCGTCGCTAGACTAAGTCGGATTAACTCGCCGTGGATCAAATACCGCTACGGGTGTTGGTTGTGATTATAGAATTTAGACATAAAAAGGTGAGAATCGTTTCACACCGATTGTCAAAACATACGCATTGGCACGCGTATTACAAGGAAATATGTAGAGAAAGACAGAAATGGTAGAAAAAAGAGTAATAATACGTATAGAGGGGCGATTTCGAATGTTCGACTTCATCCAAAAACAGTAAATAATACGTCCGAGGACGGGTAAGATAGCTGTTTACATTCCTTCACTCCGCGATTCGTAAGGCCTTAGGTCAATAATAGGTGATAGCCGATCGATACGGGTGTTACGGGTGTAGATTATGTTTACAGAAATGTTTAAGTGGTCAGTTACCGCTAATTAATGATGAAGGAATCTTCTCTCGACGCGTGGGAATGTGTCCGTTATACGGCGCGAGGTATTCCGGATAGCGTCGTTTTTTTGTTCAGAAAGTAAATACGTTATTATTCGAAGAGACAATACTCATTATTTAATGTCTCTCATTCAATGCTTCTGCGACAATAGCGAAATCGATGACGTAGTTCATTAATTGTCCCGAATAACAATACGATATTATATACGAATAAATATTGCGGTTTTTTCATTCCCGAAAACAATAGCCGCCCGACCTCGTTCAAGGGGTGGGGTAGGAGTCACGTGACCTCGTTTAAGGGAGCGGTAGGGGCTGCAGTCCGATTTCATTGTTTCAGTCGCGTTTTTGCGGTGAATGACGTAGTTGATTAATTGTCCCGAATAACAATACGATATTATAAAAGAATAAATATTGCGGTTTACTCATCCTCGAAAATGATAGACGCGTGACCTCGTTAAAGGGTGGATAAGGGGATTATATCATACCCGAAACAATAGACCATTATTATTCATTGTTTAGGGAGACAATTAAAAATAAATATTGCGGTTTATAAAGAATGTCACGTGACCTCGTTAAAGGGATGAGGTCGGGGATTATGTCATACCCTAAACAATAGGCCATTGTCCTAATTAATGACGTCATAGCGTGCTTTCGTTTAGTGCCTCTGCCTCGATATCTGCCCATCTGTCTGAACATCACTACTACTTCCGGTTAGACCTACAAGATATACGCTGAGTTTTATTGAAGTTTCCTAAACATCTGATTTTATTATTCTGTACTATTAACACAGTCTTTAAATATTTCAGTGCAAAAACTTCAATTTTAATGAATTGATTAAATAACGAAGCCATGTTGTTTACATTCATTCTCTGGTCACTCAGCCACTATTGGCTAAAAATAGATATTATTTCACTTTCATAAAAATGAAAGCTAGCCGATGATTGGTGACGTTCAGATTCTACAGCAGCGTAAAAGAGCGGAGTGACGTCAGGAGCTGATTTTAATCAGATTGGGTTCTAACATAAAAGGTTTAATATAATTATCCTATGGGATACTCAAGTGTATTATTTGACTTCTACCGAAATCAATGGATAATGGAAGCGCCATTATTTACATAACTGTGTAATTCTTGCCACTGTCGGGTCAAGTCCCTGTCGAGTAACACGGATTAGCCGTCCAGATTGCTTATGGTAGGCCGTTGGTTCAGATTGCCATTGTGTACCTGGGATATTCCTCCACCTGTTATTAGTCATACGTCGGTACATGACTAAAGTACAGCAGCTTCGATGGTTAACTTTAAAACAACATATTCAGGTTCTTGAAAGACAAAGACCATTCTGATCAAAGTTTAGAAGAAAAACATTTTTAATTATGTAAACTAATTACATGGCTACGTATGCGAAGTGTTAATCCATGTTATTATCTGTATTTTGTTGTGTTAATAGATAATATTGTTGTTTTTCATTTTTACATTTAAATGTGTGTGTGTTTTTGGGGTTTTTTTTCAGGCAATTATTTTGGAAAAGACGGGTTTAAAATGGCCGACATCAGATTGACACACACTGTTATTGTCATGCTGGTCTTCGGAATTGCCGATTCGAATAGTTGTATTGTTGACAGTACGACCATACGATGTGACGACACGCTTCCAGAGGTCATCCCTTCCTCTGTTTTTGGTGTTTCTATTTTACAATTAAAAGGACACCTAAGGCAGAGGATTTTACTCATCACAGTTGGACACAAATCACGTATTTTGATATAACATTGCATGACGACTCTCAAGAAATATCAATACGCGACTTTACATTTGTCAATCTAACATCATTGAGACATTTCGGTCTTCATGGACGACGTATAATTTCCTTAGAAAGATCGGCCTTCTTTGGCCTTGACCTCCATCATCTTGATCTGTCTGGGTGTACAGCTCTTGCTGATGAAGACGTTATACAGGCTTTATTGCCAAAGAACGCACTGCTTTCCTTAACAGCATTAAATCTTGCTTATATTAACAGGGGAGACGTTAAACAATTTTATTTAAATGCAGATTTTTTTGAGGCAATTCATTACAAAAACGTGCTTACAAATGTATCTATTCGTGGAACGAATATAATATATGATGTAAGATACATGAATATGACATATATGTCGAACAGTATCAAATATTTAGATATTTCGTCTACATCGATAACTAAACTTTCTCAAATACAAGGTCACAATGGAGAGATTTATCGCAAAATGTTCCCATCCCTAGAGATTCTTAATATTTCTTACTTTGATATGTTAAAGCATTTTGGTTCCTTTATTTTTGAAGATAAACATAGGAAACAATGGTTATTACAAAAACAGTCAATATTTGACATCTTAATGAGAATAAAAAACATATATGCGAATGGTATATTACATGATAGCACCACCATTAAAAACAGTAGTTTAAACATATCAAGCTGTAGACTACTCACAGAAAGTATCCAGTTTCGAAATAATAAATTGCGAGTCTTGGATGTACGTATAACATGGCCTAACGAAAAACATCTCCTAGAGATAGATTTATCCTTTAATGAAATTGAATTCATATCTCCTGGTCTTTTAAAAGAACAAACAAAGCTAGAAGTAATAGATTTAGGGAATAATAAGCTATATAAAATGGAGAGGTCGGATATATTTTCTGATCTCCATTTACTAAACTGAAGGAACTACACTTAAACAAACATCATTTAACGACGTTACCATATAACATTCTATTATACAATAAAGATCTTCGTGTTTTAGACTTATCTGGAAATATGTTTGAAACACTTTTATTTAAAGTAGAACATTTAACTGCACTTGAACTACTGGATTTAAGTAATAATGCAATCAAGACAATTAGTGGCCCAACAATAGATTTTATCAAAGGATTGTTAAAAGATGAATCATCACCAAATTCATTTCACATGAATTTAAAGGACAACATATTTGAGTGCTCTTGTGACAACGGACATTTTATTGAGTGGCTTCATAACAATGTCCAGGAACGTACAGGTTAATACATTTCAATGTTATATGGAGGGACATATCAACGACATTGGGGAAAATGTCGTATCAAAGACTAGGTTTCTCTGTTATAAAGTGATTGTTATTGTATCTTGCTTAGCACTGCTATGTTTTATCATTGTTATTGTATGCCTTGTTTTATTTCTGAGACGTAGAAGAGAGTGCATTAAAAAGACACAGAGGTTTTTGAATGAGTTTAAAACCAAGACATTAAACGATATCGAGTGGCTAGGAATGGTGTCCTATAGCAGTGAAGATGGAGATCTTGTTACCAAACACATCTATGATCCTTTACAAAACGATTTTGGACGTTCCTTTCAGTGTGATATGTCACAATGAAATAGACTTTCAACCAGGCGCAGATGTAGTAGCAGAGATTGTAAGGTGTGTCTCGGAATCTTGTGTCCTGATAGTCGCTGTGTCTGAAACTTTTTGTAAGAAGCAATGGTGCTCACGAGAAGTCGAGGAGGCGTACAAGCAGGGAAAACCCATCATTCTTGTTTTCCTGGAACATGTCGAGGAAGATAAGATGCCGCCGTTTCTGAGAAAGATATTCCAGCGATATGCTAGAGTGAAGTTGGTAAATATCAATGGAGAATACATGTTGCATCCGACGGTTGAAAATGTTAGCAAATCTATCATTCGTCTTGCAGAGCGATGTTATGTGTCTGTCACGTGTTGTAAATTTTGTTGACGGAATCATTAGGATTACTGATTTGTATGCATATCTCATGCATCCAGGACGTTTGATGAATTATAATATCCAAATGAAGTTAGTAAGGAAATTCTTAAAAACATGACATAATTATTTTTGGTTATTACATATAATACAAATGATTTTGTTTAAATGTGTCGGATAAAACACACTGAAGATTTTGTTCTTTCATTCAGCAAGGCAATATATAATAGCAGCAGGTCGGGACCAAAGCAGACACACTTGCAAGGACAGCAGCGGATTGGCTCTACGTCAATCACGAGATCTCCTGCGTTGGAGATTTACAAAAAACTCCTGACTCAGGTGTAAAAGTATAAGCAAAGCGCTGAAGGCACTGTTATGGCAATTGGCAAGAAAATAAGTATACATGTATAAGTATGGGATAAAAAGCAACAAATACATATATATTGTTCAGACAGATTTTTACGTAATTGATAGCAGTATTAAATGGCAATTATATATAGTTACGAGAAATGCCTTGAACGCCTTGGAACACTGGTAATAATAATAATAATGAAAATAATAATAATAATAAAATCTTCATTTTAGAGGATAACATATTTGAAAAAGCCATTCTACCATATAGTCTTAAAAAAGGAACAAAAATACTTTCATCAATACGATGATAATATGATGATGAAAATCATTAAAATAATCTTGAACATACGTGTATGATAGCAAAATAGTATTATTATTTTAATTTTATGTTTATTTATGCATATATCTCTCCCGGAGATAGATATGTTCTGTCCAGTTGCAAGACATGTACTCATTCAATACTTTTACCTAACTGTACTATGTTATGTTGTGCATATAGACGAGGGAGGGGAGAAAGAAATAGATAAAGAGAGCGAAATGTACTCAGTATAGTATAGAAAAATAAGGAATGATCTTTAAATGTGTGTGTGTGTGTGTGTGTTTTGTTTTTTGTATTTCTCTGTCTTCTATGGCAGTCAAAAGATAACAGGTGGGGCACGAAACATGTGTGGATGCGTAAAAAATTTGTATAAATGTTAGGTTATGGTCTTTTACAAATAATCATAGAATATTTATAACGGTTGGCGTGCACGTATTAGAGCCGAATTTAGGTATCTCCATAAAAATACCGTGCCCCGCTGTACCGGTGCGGTTTTGAAGAATTTAGAAAAAAGTATAACAAACAATTAAGCAAAAAGTTATCTTCACCATTAACTAGATTCAATTTCAGATACAATAAGAAGTTTTAAGTTAAAAAATTAGTCTGACCATCTGAAGGTTTCATTTGTCTAGGGATCAGAGCAATGCTTAAGTCATTATGGCAGAGGAACATGTGGATATCATTAGTTTTGCAAACCAAAATTCAATTCTGAGCATTGTTTTTTTTTTAGGAGAAAAAAAATGAATTTAAAAACATCACAGAGTATAAAGAAAAGTATTTGATCCTTTAAGAATCTCTTATTTTCAGAGTTTAACTTCATTTTAGTAATTATTGTAGAGGGCTATAAGGTGACCACTTATTATTAAATTTTCTGATCATTGGTTTCACTGAAGAATTTTTAGCTCGATTATTCGAAGAATATGAGAGCTATTGTAGTCGCCCTTGCGTCGACGTCGGCGTTGGCGTTGCAACTTTTGGTAAAAATTTTGCATGCAAATAATTATCATCCTTATATGTCAATAACCATTTATGGTATTGACTTAAAAGTTTATAAATATGTTCAGGGGCATCAGACAACCAAGGCAGATAACTCTTGAATGAATTTAATATAAATTATGGCCCCCTTTTAACTTAGAAATTTTGGTTAAAGTTTTGCATGCAATAGAAAATTTGGTTAAAGTTTTGCATGCAAGCTACTATCCAGCTTGTATCTCAATAACCATTCATGGTATTGACTTGAAAGTTTATGAATATGTTTAGGGGCATTAAGCAACCAAGGTAGATAACTCTTGTTGGAATATATTACAAATTATGGCCCTTTTTAACTTAGAAATTTTGGTTAAAGTTTTGCATGCAATATACTTTCATGCTTATATCTCAGTATCCAGGCATGCGGATATAAGACATCAATTGCTTCCATAAAACAATGAAATTAATACATAGTGCAAACCATTCGACAGAATTACATTTACCGCAACCATTCTAAGTATTGGGACACTCTTAATTTTTGGACAATCTTGATTTTTGAGAAAATAATTATCTTTTTATGCCTCTAAGTTTTGGGTCACTTTTAATTTTATAATTTTTTACTGACTCTAAGTTTTGGGACAAAAATTTATTCCACAAGTACCGCTTTCCCAATGCTTTTTCCTCTATACCATCACGGAGCTACATTAAGGTATTTACATCGCTGATACTATACGCAAATTTCTAATGACTCTTTAGAAGCCGGTGCATGAAATTTACAGTGTTGTGATATTTACGTGAAGCAGGAGAAGTATTATTCGTTTATCTAATTAATAAACCACAGATACTTCGATTGTTTATCTTCAATTCCAACCCCTCTTTGCTCTTCCCCAACTCGTGACATATAGTCTGTCGCATGTTAATACAACGGAATGGGATTGGGTGGGAGGGGTGTGTACTCTAATTCGCGTAAAGGTGTCGTTAATTTGGCAATCAATGACAATAAGCAGACGATAACAAATGATACAGTTGTCCAATTAACAGCAGATGAATAAGTGGTTTGAGAAGTATATGTACTTGTCTTTGACACGTCTTAATAATAATAGCGCTAGAATAGCAATTCTTGTTTAATTTTTAAGTCCCTGAAAATACACTCTTCCAGCTGGCCGGAAGAACGCGAAAATATAAAACTTTATGTGTCAATCATTGTAATCAATGTCAGATTGATAAAATTTTAACTTTTAATCACAAATATACCTCTTTATTATCATAAGGAATCGTATATATATATGGATTAATAGGAAAGCACATTGTGTATGATGTTTATTAACGCACATTGAAAATTAACGATATCATCGGTGTGTATCTAAGTTTTGGGACACTTTTTAAAAATATTTTTTACGACTCTTAATTTTGGGACAAAATAAAATATTTTTATGTAATAAATAATATTTTTCTGTTCCAAAACTAAGAGTGATTACAGTATCTTCATGTTTTATTACAGATTATTTTTATCAAGCGCAAATTAATGAAACATACTTGCGTCGATAATTTCATTAATGAGGCCTAAGAATAGTTTGTTGTTGTTGTTGTTGTTTTTGCCACTCAAACTATTTTCAAACTGGTATGGTCTGCTTTATTGTGGGTTACAGTGTGCAGACCCTTGTTCATTCAGATCAGAAGAAACATCAATGACTAATTACGGTATTCCATCCATCATTACACTGTTATCATGGTCCGTCAAATAAGTGGGGGAATTTTATAGTTAATGCAATCCTTTATAGACTTAGAGAAAAATAACTGATAACTCCAAGTCAATAGATGCCTGCACTGAAGTGACTATGATTTAATTATGGATGGGTTACCTTTAAACATATATTGTATGACAGTATCAGATTAACATTAAGCCTCGGGGATAACTAATGTAAAAACTGTATCATCTTCATCCAGTCTCTGAAAATATAAGATAATTATATTTTCTGGTAGTCACATTTTTTTAATCATATATTTCCTTAATTTTGCTGAACAAAATATATCATGCTGCTATGGAGTACATTGTACGTTACGTTTTTGTATTCCTATTGCATTGTATGTAAACATTACAACGATACTAATAAATTACAAGACGGTATCCTGTTGGAAGAACTACCACACATTCCCGAGAGTGCAAAATCAACTTCTTTTCGTTCAGGTTTTAATTCAGGGTATCCGTGATTTAGTAAGAACTTTTTTCACAGTAGTTGTTGAGACATCTATTTTTTATGTTTCCCCGACATTGGGCCAGTTTGAAAAAGCGCTATTTAAATGGTTTCAAATCTAGCAGTGTTTTTTTTTGTTTTTGTTTTTTTTTGGTTGTTTTTTTTTTACAAAATAAATTTATATTTATCAAGGAACTACACGTCATTTAGTAAAAAATAGTGAATACGAAATATATGTCTCGGCTACTAACAAACAATGGTTCGAAACCTTTTTTCCAAGAGTATAGGGAAATATTCGATAACTTTTAAATACTCATTTGGCACTGTCGCGTTATTATTCTTTAGTAGATCAAAGGTGAGGTTTGACAAAGTTTAATGTCTCAGTCATATAGCGACGCCCTGCTTGTTACAGATGGAAGATGATCTCGAGTATACCCTTGTAGAACCTACTGCAAGTCAGATGGAAGACTTCCGCTTCTGAAAAAAACAGAAATGGCCAAATTGAGACTCTAACCAACAGCGATAAGGGACTAAGCGACTACTGGCATAATCGCTTAGCCACAGAACTCCCCAACAAATAGGTATAATAACAATCAAATACCACGAGGTTCAATTTAGTAAATTATTGCCATTTGTGAACTTGGGAATATCTTTATTTTTTTATCTATATGTTGAGTTTTAACTGTTCAGAATAAACAAATGTCTGAAAGTTTGTCTTTCATCATTTTTGTTTTTTGATAATGACGAGTTTTCAAAAGGTGTTTCTTTTAATGGTTGTTTTTCTTTGTAATCACGTGTGTTGTTAATGTTTATATGTACCTACCATTATATGATTATATTGCACGATTTGATTAACTTGACATATTCGCCACTAAATATTACATAAATGTACAAAGATTGATTTCAAAAACCCAATTAAAGTACACTATCTGATAAAACCATATACTATTAGCACAGCGTTCATAAAGACACGAATCAAATTTCATTCAAGTTGATGATCTTACCTCCGCATTGATTAAAACGATTTGTTTAGTTATGTAGATCTGAACTGTGAAAACAAAGAGCACACAGGAGCTGGCATGTCAAGTATATACAGGTCACGATTCATTATAAACTGCTGCTTTACATGGTTATTGTTCACAATTTTGCTGAACCATAGATCTAGTTAGTATCTTATTGTTCACACATACACAAACATATAAATTACATCACAATGACGTGTATGTGTTGGGGTAAATAATATGTTCAGAGGTTGAAAATGCGCACCTCGGTTTGTCCTTCTCAGTATTTTGTTTAGGATAAGGGTTAAGGGTTTGGGTAAGGGGTAGGGTAGTGTTAGTTTATGTGATATGGTTTGGTTTTGTGTTGAAATAAAGTTGCCAGTAGTTTTAAAGTTGAGTTGTACATAAACTTATACATCGGAAAATTTACTTCTGCATGAAAACACTTTGCAAAAATGCAAACCGAGGTTCATATCGCCAAAGTGAGGTATAAGGCATACATGCAAACCTTCGGTAAGATAGGTAGACGTGGGTGTGTGACTTGGCTATGACTGAGGCCAGGGTTATTATCTCATGGTATCTCTGTTCTGAAGGTAAAACTAGTACATGTATATACATATAACATATTAGACAAAAAATGATAAAATTTTAATGATTTTTACCTGCTGTGAATAAAGTTATGATATTTTTTCTGAACCGCTATGTCCAGATTGACGCAGAAGAGGACTTAAAGTAAAAATACATTTCTTATGAAACACCAAAACTTGGCTAAAAAGTTCTAATGATATACAGAAACAGAACTGAAAAGTTCTAATGATATACAGAAACAGAACTGAACAGAAGATACATATTCGTTATATCATTCTCTGTTTTACATACCAAAAAATCAAAATGTGTTTTAATCAATGTTTTTAAACATACTGAATCTTTAAAAGCGTTCTGTCTGTGACATATGATATTGTAAGTACAATTATGGATTTGCTTTAAAATTTGCAGCAGTTTGTTAATGAATAAATACTCGTATACATGTACAAAAATCTTGAACTTTTACAACACAATTTAGAATTTAATAATCAGTAAGTAAAGCAAGTACCTAAAATTAAGTGTATTTTACCTTGGTATACTTAAATTCTTATATAAATAATAAAAATTAAAAATAAACACTTCCTTTTTCTGTCTAAATTTGATCAGGTATAATGGTCAGAGAGAAAAACAGATTCTACATGCTGGGGTTACAAAGCACACGCCTCGCTCACAAAGCAGTATAGACAGAAATTTATCCTATAATTAGAGAATAACTTCATATTTACTAGGTTTTGAAGAGATGGCTTACAAACATTCATATGATGAGGACATACAAAGTGTCTTCAATGTCTCCATAAGTACACAACGGTGACAGCACAAAAGAGAGGGAAGAAGTGACTCAGGTGTACTATCTGCCAGGTTGTTGTCCCCATGGTAGAAATATGAAGTGAAGAAGACATCTGATCGACATATTAATAAATAAATAATTAAATTTGAAAATATTGATTAGTATTGAGGTGATAGAAGGAGGAAGTTCCTTTCATTCATGAGGAAAACGACAGTCTTGTAAATACGGTTTTTTTCGTTTGAAGCATTCCTATGTGAAAACGTATCGGATTCTACAGATGGTGGACTAGAAAAGCAAACATCCGTATCTCCGAGTAATTAAATGACTAACTTTATCGATGCCAATAATTTTCACTTTTTTTTTCTTTTGATTTTCCCCGAATTAGTTTAATTTTCATATACATATCTATAAACTGAAATAAACTTCATATTTCAGAATTGAAAAGTATGAAATTATACCTAAGTATGAGCAGAGATTTGCAGAAATTGGCAGCTTTCCGAAATAATGTGCTTTATCGCGTGTCTCGAAAGTTAACAAGAGCTCGCCAACCTGTTACACTGGTACCGTATATTTCGGTTGGGCTTAGGGGAATCTTACAAAACAAAAACAATTACTTTCCAAATACTTTTAGTAAATCCAATAATTTAAGTTAAAGTGAGTTTAAATGTAGGAAAGAATAGGACGGATGCATGATTGGATTTTTTTTAGTATAATTATAAGTAAGAGAGAGTGAGGGGGAGGAAGATAGAAGGAAGAAAGACAGGTAGATTACTAATCCAAAAAACCGTCGAAATACATGATAAGCTCGTGTACATGCAGGATTTATTTTTGCCGGATAGGGTCTTCTCGTTCTTTTGACAGGTGGAAGTAACACAAATCTTCAAAGGCAAGCATGTAGAATGATTTCTTAGTGATTGATTCTTTTAATTGCGTCTCGCCGTGCGGTCAATCATTGTCACTAACGTTTGTTTATTTCAAAAGTAATCGAACAAATAGATGACTTAACAAAATAACCATAATACTATATTACTTTAAATATCCATTGGAACTTGCTATAAATATGTATTTCAATCTCGTCCGGGTCTCGTTGAAGTCTCGTTTGCCGTGTGCGACTTAAGAAAATCGATTTGGGCAAAAAATGAGCTGCCAATCTATGTTTATATAAGTTTTTGGCATGAGCGATTGTGTAAATACTTACTTAGTTCTGTTAACATTTAGAGGACGTGTAAGCATATGATCAAACCCAGACCTAGTTTACAAGTCGGTAGTACATGTACCAAATCACAATTTTCATGAACTTTTCGTGGCATGGAAAGAATAAAACAAAACTACATACTGGCGTTTTTGACTTTATTAAGTTATGCCGTGAATAAGTACAAAACATATATTTTTCTTTTAATATTCAAAACATATCTTTTTTTTTATTAATATTCAATGTTTGAAAGGTCGGTCATAGACTAATGGCGTAAAGGATTGAATAAAACTAAATTACCGGGTTCATTTACCGGGACATCCCCGTGACTTCTTTGTATAAAAAGGCAAGTGGAACAGGAAGTTTTAAGTGAACGTCAGTGTCATTCGACTGTGAAGGATACCTTGAAGTAAACGTAAGTATCTGTTTTTGAAAACAAAAAGGGAATAGCGTTTACTGTCAATAAGCACTTTTTATAACTTTCCTCTCTCTCCCTCTCTCTCTCAGTGGATATAAATAATTCAATAAAATGAATTTAAAGAAACTCCTTAAGAATATAGTCAATAAATATACTTTAAGGTATTCCGACAATGACAGCCATATTTCATATCTGATGATAACGATGATATTTTATGACTCTTTGTCACTTTGAAGACATCAAAAAAAATGTTTTCAAGATTTGCCAGGTTTTGGTAAGTTACATTGGAAACCTGTGGAAAATAACTAATTTCTTAAAAAATAAATGAAATTGAATCTTAAGAAAAACTCATTTTAGAAAGTCACGTTATGTGATTTTTTTTAAATTTGAATAAAATATCCAAACTTCAATGAAGAAAAATGGAAATAACCACTGGTTAAGATTTGCATAAAGTGAGTAAATAACAAATGATCCATTCAAATAATTGCATGTACACTGTATTTATCAAAAGTCTGTAAAAGATTTTAATAAATATGTATTCCTCATCTTCTGTTAGACAATCCACGATATGTCGAAAAGAGTACACTTATTAAGTTTCCCACATTTCAGGCAGAGAATATAAAGACACCTCTGACCAAAAGTTGTTTATAAGCTATTTGAAAATGTTAATAGTTGTGATGTTGATTATCATAGTGATAGTGGAAAACGGCCTGTCTACGATGACACGCGTTATTATCATTGCTAATAGATGAAAGAGACATTTACAATGTAGATATGTTGCAGGCATACTTTTTCAGCACATCGACAGCAGTACTTTTAAGAGTTTTATGTTGCTATATAATTAAAATATGATTATAATACAAGGTTCATACTCCTAGTTTTCCTTATTAAAAATGAATAATAAAAGTAAAATTTATAAAAAAAATTTAGCAAAAGTATATTTTATCAAAAATAAAAAAAATTGTTTAGTTAAAAATAAATTTTATCATTTTTCATGTACCAGTGCATAAGTAGATTAAAAAGGTTACTATAATAGTATGTGTATATACCATGTCTCTACGTCAATATAAAAATAGTTATATAAGTTTATCTTAATTATATTTTAATCTAGTATAACAATTCTTCAAACTTGCAACCTTTTACACAGTTCCTCCTCGATTTTTTTTTGCGAATGCATTTTTCTCATCTCAATCAAGTAGCAATAATTATATTTTCATCATATGAAATAATAAAAAACTTTAGAAATTAAAATAAAATAAATAATTAAAGTATGAATCCGGTACAATAGCTCAGTGGTAGGGTGTCCGCCTTGCAATCGGGAGGTCTACGGTTCGAATTTCAGTCGCGGCAGTTTCCTCCTGTGACCACGTCAAATGCACGCAAAAGAACTAAGGGGTCTATTAGCATAATAAGCGAGGCTATCGCACCTAGACTTCCTTGTTTACAATTACTTTTGCTGTCTCTTCAGCAAAAGTGAACCCCACTCGTTGGTTATCCTTGACAGCAAGGTCCAATTAGGAAAGTAAATGTTTGTAACTGTTTCATGACTTGTTTTTGCCAAGACCAGTGCTGTTTAATATATCTGGAATTATGGTGTTTGACATATCAAAAAATGCAGTATTTGCTTCTCCTTAATATCCTCATATCTCAAACATCAATCAGACGATAGAAAATAACGTTTTTCGGCGTAGCTGTATAATTTCGATTTCAACTCGCATCTTAAACCAATCAAATGTACGCTAACAGCGGTAAATAATTCTAAGCTGAATAAAAGGACTCCTGTTATTGGTTAACGCATCGTTATGGACTATAAAATTACTGTAAATAAGGGGTGCAGCTTGTATATATCATTCAGCTTGGTGTTATTACTTTTCTTTTTGATGTAAACATGAAAGTGATTTCAGTAAGTTAAATACAATCCTTTTCCATCAATTGAGGAATGCTACTTTGTGAAAATGATTTAAAACAACAAAAAAGAATCCACCGTGTTATGACATGAAACCCCTTAATTACTATGTATATTGAATTCTTCCAGCCTGCCGAGATGCTCTCATTGAAAATTAATTCGCCAAAACCAAAACAACTAATAACGCTTTTATATCATAATTGTCATATGCAATAATGATATGAACAAATATCAAACAAGCCTATTTACAGATATAATTTTTTGTATTACCGTCTGTAAATAAGTATTTTTCATTGAAAAAATACTGAACTATTTCTAGAGCGTACTAAATTTGTTGTGCGTCGGTCTTTCGCGCGCATTTCTTCGGAATGTTCTAGAAGACTGGAAGAATAATATTTACGATGGAACATATCGAAAGATAAACGGCCACAACCCAGGGGACAGTTATTTTACATAGACATATATTGGATAAACATTCACATTCTTCTTTTTTGAAACTATGTCGTCTAGATCTTAGGTATTTAATTTATTGATGAAACCATGTACTTCAGGTGATAAAATTTCGCACCACTGCATCAGGGGTAAAATATTTTTAAGTTATACTAGAATTATTGTCTATTTTTTATATTAAAAAAAAATGAAAATAAAATTGTAGCCGTGATACCCAGGCGAGTCATTCAGGGCCATCATGGCTATCTTGTTTATTGTAACTTCCTTTATCAATGAATCTATGCTTTAAGGTGTTGATCATTAATGTATATGTCTGTATAAACTATTTTGATACAGTTTACAACTGATAAAATCAGACCTGAACAAGCTTTTGTCAGTAAGAAATAAAATAAAGGTGAAGAAAAAATTGTATGTCCTAACTACAACGAGCAGATAACTGCTCATTACATGATCAGCCTGGAACTAAATTAGGTTTTATGCAGCGGATTATCATAGATGTTTTTATAGTTCATAGGATAATTTATAAATTACACTTTTTAAAAAAAATCATTTCATATTCTGATTTTAATCATTTTACAATTTTTTTATGGTCAGGTAAGCCTTTTACGATAATGGTCAGTCGTGTCTTTTGTATAATAGTCTAGTCATTCTTTACTGTACATTTTGTTTTGAATATATATAGACATTATTTTAAAATTGTATTATTTTTTTTGCTACATTCCTGTTGTTGTACACATCTCGTGGACTATTTTCTTATTTGCAAAATAAACCTTGTTAAAAACATTGCCATTCATCATTGTTCACTACCAAAATTAGACATGTTTTTTACAATTATTTACAACAGTGCTTTTATAACCTATCATAACATTAGAGTCTTTGAAATTTGTTTTGCATATATTTCCATTTATAAGTTTCTTAATTAAAGTATATTTATGCATGAATGAAAATATCGTTTTTCTTTCATCCTACGCCGAATATCTTTTTTAAAGATATTTTTTGTTAGAAATAATTCCTTTGCAAATAAAGGGCCAGAAGGCCCGGATAAATGAGTTATGAACCATGAATAAAATATTCTACATTCAACTATCGGAAATCAAAAGGTGCGATTTTTTTTTCGTGGGTGGTCTGTGAATGGCTAGGAAAAATTGCGATGTCCCTAACCGTATTCCGTAGTCAACTCATCTGTGTAAAAATTGACGCCTCTGTAAGGGTCTGTTGATTTGATACCGAATGTTCGAGAACAGTCTAAATAGTGTGGGTGTAATCCTAAACTTCGGTATGTTTTTATTAAAAGTATATCTGAGTATTTCCTAAAATCTGGAGATAAATAAACATTGTTTTTTGTTGTTGTTTTTTTTACCTCTTGTGCAACACAAAAGGATCCAAATTCAAGTTTATGCAGTAGTATGTGAAGCCTTATTTTGACTTATTTGTAACGGGATATAAATCAGTTAACATTCAAATGCTATATTGATAAATTTCCTACACTCTTAAAGAGAAAAACATTAACCAAATTAAATATTAAACTACAGTGCATAACTCCCTATTTATAAAAATAAATAAATTGTGCACTGTATTCAATATTTGAGTGAGTTCGTAGTTGTTTAATTTAAACACATTTTATTACTCACATATTACATACATCAATACAGATATAATGAATATACATGTAGTTGAATTATGAGCAAAAAGATAAAACCACAAAATATTTTCAACTTATATTCGGTTTTCTCGTAGTTGTTTACTTTATTGACCCTTGCTTAAAACCCAAATTTGTAAGATTTTTTGACAGTAAAGGTTTCGAAGAAAAAAACAAAAAGCATTAATTAGTTAGTAAAACTAGTTATATGACTGCATTACCGTTCGTTTTTATTGCACACATGTGAAGCGTTCCTTAATGTATTTATCTGCACTGTTATACGTTTATAGCTTTTCATCTTCTGATTGTGTTGTTTATTTGCAGACAAAATGGTCCATATCAGATTGACGCACACTGCTATTGTCATGCTGGTCCTTGGAATTGCCGATTCGAAAAGTTGTATTGTTGACAGTGCGAACATACGGTGCGTCGAAACGCTTCCAGAGGTCATCCCTTCCTCCGTTGTTGGTGTTTCTGTTTTACAATTAAAAGGACAGCTTAGGGCAGAGGATTTTACTCATCACAGTTGGACACAAATCACATATCTTGACATAACCTTGCATGACGCCTCTTGGAGAATGTTTATACGCAACTTTACATTTGTCAATCTAACATCATTGAGATATTTCGGTCTTCATGGACGACGTCCTATATCCATTGAAAGATCAGCCTTCTTTGGTCTGGACCTCCACCATCTTGACCTATCTGGGTGTATAGCTCTTGCTGATAAAGACGTTATACAGGCTTTATTGCCAAAGAACTCACTGCCTTCTTTAACTACATTGAATCTAAATTATATTAACACGAGGGACGTTGCACAATTCTATTTAAATGCTGATGTTTTTGAGGCGATACATTACAAAAACATGCTTACAAACGTATCTTTGCGTGGGACTAATCTAATATATGATGTAAGACATATGAATATATCATATATGTCGAACAGTATAAAATATTTGGATACATCCTCTACATCATTTATTAAACTTTCTCAAAAACAATCTCCCAATGGAGAGATTCATCGCAAAATATTACCATCCCTAGAGATTCTTAATATTTCTAACTTTGAAATGTTTAGGAACATTGGTCCTCAGTTTGTAACATATACGCATGTGAATGTTTGTGATCCTTATAAGCAGTCTGTGTTAGACACTATTTTTAGAATAAAAAACGTGTATATGAATGGTATGGCAGATGCTAGCATCATTATTAAAGACAGTAGTTTAAACATGTCAAACTGTAGACTACTCACAGAAAATATCCAGCTTCGAAATAATAATTTTCGAGTCTTAGATGCACGTGTAGTATTGCCAAACGAAAAACATCTCCTAGAGATAGATTTATCCTTTAATGAAATTGAATTCATATCTCTTGGTTTTTTACAAGAACAAACACAGCTAGAAGTAATAGATTTGGGGAATAATAAGTTACATAAAATGGAAAGGTCAGATATTTTTTCTGTTTTGTTTGCTACATTTACTAAACTGAAGGAACTACGCTTGAATAAAAATCATTTAACAACATTACCATATAACATTTTAATATACAATAAAAATCTTCGTGTTTTAGACTTATCTGGAAATTCTTTTGAAACACTTTTCTTTAAAGTAGAACATTTAACTGCACTTGAACTACTGGATTTAAGTAACAATGCAATCAAGACAATTAGTGGCCCAACAATAGATTTTATCAGAGGATTGTTAAAAGATGAATCATCACCAAATTCCTTTCACGTGAACTTCAAGGACAACATATTTGAGTGCTCTTGTGACAACGAACATTTTATTGAATGGCTTCATAACGATGTCCAGGCACGTACAGGTGATACATTTCAATGTTATATGGAGGGACATATCAAAGACATTGGTGAACATATTGTATCAAAGACTAAGTTTCTCTGTTATAAAGTGATTGTTATTGTATCTTGCACAGCACTGCTATGTTTTATCATTGTTATTGTATGCCTTGTTTTGTTTCTGAGACGTAGAAGAGAGCGCATTGAGAAGACAAAGAAGTTTTTGAATGAGTTTAAAAACAAGAAACTAAACGATATCGAGTGGCTAGGAATGGTGTCCTATAGCAGTGAAGATGGAGATCTTGTTATTAAACACATCTATGATCCTTTACAGAATTGTTTGAAAACGATTTTGGACGTTCCTTTCAGTGTGATATGCAACAATGAAACAGACTTTCAACCAGGTACAGATGTAGCGGCGGAGATTGTAAGGTGTGTCTCGGAATCTTGTGTCCTGATAGTCGCTGTGTCTGAAACTTTTTGTAAGAAGCAATGGTGCTCACGAGAAGTCGAGGAGGCGTACAAGCAGGGAAAACCCATCATTCTTGTTTTCCTGGAACATGTCGAGGAAGATAAGATGCCGCCGTTTCTGAGAAAGATATTCCAGCGATATACTAGAGTGAAGTTGGTCAATATCAATGGAGAGTACATTTTGCATCCGACGGTTGAAAATGTTAGCAAATCTATCATTCGTCTGGCAGAGCAAAGTTGTGTGTCTCTATCGTGTTGTAAGATTTGTTGACGGAATTATTAGGGTTACTTATTTGTATACATATGTATGCAGGACGCTTGAGGAATTATAATATGCATATGAATTGAGTTAGGGACATTCCTGAAAACATGACATAATTATTTTTGGTTATTACATATAATACAAATAATTTTGTTTTAATGCATCGACATTGAAGATGTTGTTCTTTCATTTAGCACGACGATATAACAATGAAAGACATAACAATATGTCAATGTAAATAAGAATGCTAATTTCTATGTATAATAGCAGTAGGTTGGACCGAACGAGACACACTTGCAAGGGCAAACCAAAAAGCCGAACGTTTGTTTCACGTCAATCACGAGACCTCCTGCGTAGGAGATTGTCAAAAAGCTCCTAGCTAAGGAGTAAAAGTATAAACAAAGCGCTGAAGGCACTGTTAAGGCGGTGGGCAAGAAAAGAAGTATATATTTAATGGGTGAATCATGGGGTTAATTTTAAATAAGTTATATTTTTCAGACTGATTTTTTTGTATACGTAATTGATAGCAGTATTTAAAGGCAATAATATATAGTAACGATAAAATAACTTGAATACATTAGAGCACTGGAAGTAATGATAACATTTAATAATAATAATAAAGTCTTCATTTTAGCGGATAACATATTAGGAAAAAACATTCTACCACATGGTCTACTTAACAAATACATAATATAATTGTAATTATGAAAAAGGAACAAAAATCCTTCCATCAGTATAATATATAAGATGATGAAAATTATTAAAATAATCTTGAACATATGTGTATGATAGCAAAATGGTATTATTTTATTTTTATGTATATTTATGCGTATGTCCCTTCAGGTGATAGGAATGTTCTGTCCAGTTGACAAGACATAGAATCATCCAATATTTTTACCTAACTGTATTATGTTACATTGTGCATACATACGAGGAAGATGGAAAGAGAGAGAGAGAGAGAAATGTACTCAATAAGGTATGGAAAATAAGTAATGATCTTTAATGTTGCCGTTTTCTTTCCGGTATTTCTCTGTCTTCCAGGCAGTCAAAAGATAATATGTAGCTCATGAAATTTTACGGATGCGGAAAATTTGTATAAATGTTAGGTTATAGTCTTTTAAAAATAGCTATGATATATTTATACCAGAACCGAATTTCTGTATCTGCATAAAAACACCGTACCCCTCTGTACCGGTGCGGTTTTAAAGAGTTCAGAAAAAACGTAACAGGCAGTTAAGCAAGAAGTTATCTTCACCTGCAAACAAATTCAAATTTCAGCTACTAAAATTCTGAAGTTAGAAAATTAGTCTGACCATCTGAAGGTCTCATCTTTCCAGGGATCAGAGCAATGCTTACGCCATTATGGCAGAGGAACATGGGGTTAGCATTAGTGGAAAAACAAACTTCAATTCTGAGCACTGGTTTCAGAGGAAAACAAATTTTAAAAAGATCATCGTAGAATATGTAACAAAAGTATTTCATCCTTTAGGAATCTCTTTTCTTCAGAGATCAACTTCATTTTAGTAATCATGGTAGAGGGCTATTGAAATTAAATCCTAACCATTGGTTTCACAGAAGAACTTTTAATTATTGGTGGCCATGGTAATATCATAGTTCTGCATGGATCAAGTTTATTTTGACAACCTTATGTGAAGAGTTTCCCATGGGATCATTCATGCCAAGTTTCATCAATATCTACCGAGTGTTCTTTTAAAGAAAATTGTTGATGACTGACGACTGATTAGTCCTTCAATCGATAGAAAAACGGACTGACTTTACAAAAGAAACAGTACTGAGAAACTACATAAATCAACATTTCAAGAGACTGTATGATATACTATGTATAAGACATTTGTTGCTTACATAAACCAATGAAAGAAAGAGACATAGTGCAAATCAATCGACAGAATAACATTTATCTTCATGTTTTATAACATAATCTATTTATCTATTTGTGTATCCTGTTCATTGGAGCATTGCGACTGGTTATACATGGGTGGCATTTCTTTTATCAACTGCAAAGAAATTAAACATACTTGTATTCGATATATACCATACGATAGGTAGTTTTATTAATGAAACGTTAGAATTTGTCACTCAAACTATTTATAAACTTGTGTAGGTTGCTTCATTGTATGTTACAGTGTGCAGGACCTTGTTCATTAACTTGTCGTTTTCCTTGGAGTAAATTAAGGTATTCCACCCATAATTAAACTGTGATCATGGCCCGTCAAATTATTGTGCGTGGGAATTTTATAATTAATGTAAGCTTTTATAGATTGAGAGCAAATTAGCCGATAACACCAAGTCAATGGATGCCTGCATCTGCGCTGAAGTGACCATGATTATAATTTGATAATTGGGTGGGTTATCTTAAGATATCAAATGACCTTATAAGATTTATATTAACCCTTTCCCTCATATAGACTCATTTTGACGCAATCAATAGGTACCACATAAAGCCTGATCTGCAGAAAACCACAGATAAACCTTACCAAATTTAATTACAAAATCCTCATTTCCAGACCACTGAGGAGCAGCGAACAGCATAAAACCTGATCAGACTGCGAGTTACTCGCAGGCTTCTTTTTTTTCTGGTTTTGGCCGGGAAAGGGTTTGGGGAACTGATGTAAACGCTGTATTATCTACATCTAGACTTTGAAAAAAATAAAATAATAATATTTTCTGGTAGTCACATTTTTGTAATTATATATTTTTTATATTTGATGAACAAAACATATTCTATTATATCATGCTGCTATGGAACACATTTATACTTTAATGAATAAAAATATATAGTTATCTCTTTGTATTTCTACTGCATTATATGTAATTAAAATTTTAGTTTTTTCCTTATTATAGCATTATCATTCATACACAGAACTATTTGATGCATCTTTTCACTTAACAAGTAAATGTCATGTCGGCATATGTTTTCTTTGACCATCTAAAAAAATACTTATGATAAGGACAGTTCCCAACTCTACAATGTTGAATTATATCGACTGTGCTGAAATGTCTAGCAATATCGCCTGCGCCCAGCTCTTTCGTTTCCATAGTGGCGTGCTTCACAACTTGGACTTTGTTCTCTCGAGTACAGCATGGATCCTGCCAGACGGCTTGTCCACAGCCTGATATACCTGTCGTTTAGCAAAAAATAGAATAAGGTGACAGGAAAAAGAATGTTTGTTTAACAAATTCTTTACTCACAAATGGACCATACACACAGTAGTGATTTGATGTATGATTTACATGTATTCAAAACTCATGTAACTGAAAATAATTTATGTTCATATTGTAATGGACCTGAAAACGCCGAGCACTATTTTTTTTTCGGTGTAAAATATATAGAAATGAACGCATCCAATTATTCCAAGAAACAAGACACTTTCATCCTTTAAATTGCAATCTCCTTCTAACCGGAAATGTAACCATTTCACAAGAAGACAGCATAAATATTAAACGCTGACCATAAATATATCAAAAACACAAAACGCTTCAGGGAATATTAGGATTATAAATCAGACAGACCATCCAGCTCTTATATTCTTCTTCTTCTTCCTCTTCTTCTTCTTCCCCCCTCTCTCTCTCTTAATTACACGTTCAATATTTGTTTTCTTTTTCCTTTTTAGCTCACCTGAGCATGCTCAGGGTGAGCTTTTGGGATACTTGATTGTCCGTCTGCCGTCGTCCGTCAACAATTTGATGTTTACACACTAGAGGCTACAATTTTAATCCAATCTTCCTCAAACTTGGTCAGAATGTTTGTCTTGATGATATCTTGAACCCTTTCGAAAATGGGTCAGGTTGGATCAAAAAGTAGGTCAGTAGGTCAAATCTTAGAAAAATCTTGTCGTCCGTCAACAATTTTGATGTTTACACACTAGAGGCCACAATTTTGATCCAATCTTCCTCAAACTTGGTCAGAATGTTTGTCTTGATGATATCTTGAATCCTTTCGAAAATGGGTCAGGTTGGATCAAAAAGTAGGTCAGTAGGTCAAATCTTAGAAACATCTTGTTTACACACTAGAGGCCACAATTCTGATCCAATCTTCCTCAAACTTTGGCAGAATGTTTGTCATGATGATATCTTCTGTGGATGGGGTCAGAAAATTCCTGAACATTGTTTCACCTCATCATCTTAATTCTAAAGCAATCTGTTTTGTATAGGCAATGAATGATACTTTTCTCAGGTGAGCGATCTAGGGCCATCTTGGCCTTCTTGTTTGGTTACTATTACTATTATTGCTATTACTATTATTATTAGCAGTAGAAGTGTTACCATTATTACTATCTGTCAAGAACATATACATGTTCCAGTCATATAAATGTATTTACATGTATTCTCTTGTCAGGGGAGAGTCGAATCTAAGTTTGAGAACTTGTGACTTAACCCTTTTGTCGACATTTGTAACATCTATTCTGATTGTAAATTGTAATCTGTACCAATATTTTGTCATTGGCAAAAAAATGTTTTAAACAAATGGACCATTGATATTTGCAAACGGAAAACCATTGACTCAAGTAATAAAATGATAAGAGTACGTTTTTATTGAAAACAAAATAAGAAAAATATATCAGGAGTTTCCCAGTATTTTCAGGCCCAGTAATCCGTTAAAATATCTAAAGCATTTTTGATCTAAACTCACTTGATTGAATGTCTTTACATTTCTTGCATTAATTCCAGGTCTGGGAGAGTATTAAATTTAATTTTCAAGTTCTATCGATCGTCTGTGAACGAGCTGCTTTAAATACAAGCTGTAAAATACACGCTCGCATTGCTATTGTAATGCACTCTGTATGTTATATAACGATAACTGTATCTGTTCAAGTTAAGTCAATAAAATTCTGTTCTTTTCAAATTTCTTCAAATATGCTTTCGAAATCATACAATAAGAGACGTATTAATATTATGTATTCACCTTTATGCTGTTTTCTGTGAAATCAATCTCTGGAAATTTTGTGAAAATCAACTGCAAAGTAATGTCTGTTTGGAAGCGTTATGTCGATCTTCTCAATCTGAAAGAAATAATGTTAGAAAGTCAGAACTACTGACCAACAATGATAATGTTTTGATCAAGACTGTGAGGCTACACAAAACTTGTTTTGCTTCTTTTGTAGCTAACGTGAGCACTATGTGCTCAAGGTCAGCTTTTGTGATCACGCTGCGTCCGGCGTCCATCGCCGTGCGTCGAGAGTCGTCAACAGTTTGTTTTAAACGACATATCATTTGAAACCGCTGGAAAGAATCTGATTTAACTTGGCAGGAATGATCCTTGGGTGAACATTCACAAAAGCCGTAAAAATAAACTTGATCCATGTAGAAATTTGGTTGTTATGACAACGGAAAGTAAAAAAATGAAAATTTAAAAAATCACCTCCTTCAGAATTACTGACCATATATTTCAATATGTTTTAGTACAGATATTTCTTGGGTAACCCTCTACCAAGATTGCTAAAATTAATTCGATCCTTTAAAATACATGGCAGCCAGGGGCTTAAATGTATATTGTGAAAACTTTGAAAGACATCTGCTCTAAAACTCCTGGCCAAATTTTAAAATGTTTTGGCACAGATGTTCTATGGGAAACCCTCTACCAAGTTGGTAATATTAATGACTATTATATCGCCAAGGCTGGCTTGGTATTGGACCACTTTCTTCAATTATTGCCCTTGAAGTATAATCAAAGCACTGAGAGCACTATCAGAAGCGAAAGTTAAAATGTGTGAATTATAAAGTCAATCTCTTGATATTTTTTTTTTCGTGGTATGCATGAAAAATATCAGGGAAGTTAAATCAGCAGAAGTAAAAACAGCAGGTAAGATAGATTATTTTTTATTGGTCTCTGTCAAATGAAACAAGAATGGATAAGGAATAGTGTTTCTCAGTATTGAGCTCTTAAAACCTTTATACTTCATGAATTTGCTGCAGACAGAAATAATAATAGCCACTGTCTGTCTTTAAAAGCTTTAGCTTCTAAAAACTGTCATATTTGACTTTGTTTACATTCTAGCATACATAATGATAATTAACCAAGTATTATTTTGCCTTGTATGAAAATTATGGTCCATAATACTCAAGATTGCCTTTAGAGCAGTGGCGCTCGGGTGAACGATATACAGCCACTATGGGCCCCTTGTTTATATTTTATATGCTTTATTTCTCAGCTACTTTTGGTCAGATTTTGATGTAACATCACAGTATTTATTAGTACCAACCCTATTTGCATCTTTGGCATGTCATGATGAGCTTAATGTTAACTGAGTTATTGCCTTTTTTATTTTTAATTGAATATTTTTTGTCTGCAATAAATGTATGATCATATCAGAGCTCTACCTGTTTTTTCTTCTTTTTTTCTTTTTTTTTTTTTTGTGTGTGTGTTGTTTTATTTTCATCCTTCAACTGTGTCAAGCCTGTCCCTGGCATGGTCATAGTAAGTGTGAAAAAGCTGTATCAAGGGGTATTCATCATCGTCAAAGATAGGTTTTGTTACTATCAATAGCCATCTAGTCATAATCTTTTAAATGAAAACGCATGAGGTAAAGCGTTAATTGCAGTTCTTTTGAATGGAGCATTTTGGATCTATGGTGGCATATAGGACATGGAAGATACTTTATTATGCTGTGTGCGCACACGATAACTATTGCGTGTTAAAGCGATATCCACTGCGTACGGTGTGCACACACGATAACTATTGCGTATGAAAGCGATATCCACTGCGTACGGTGTGCGCACACGATAACTATTGCGTGTGAAAGCGATATCCACTGCGTACGGTGTGCGCACACGATAACTATTGCGTGTGAAAGCGATATCCACTGCGTACGGTGTGCGCACATGACAACCACCTATGTTCGAGTACATCCACCATTCATCTATTTGTGGCTTTCCCTGTCTTTTCTTCATGGTGTAAGTTCTTTTCTCTATCAAAGTGTTACCAAGAGTAACCAAAACATCCTCATTAACTATTGTGAGAACGTATGAATTGTTTGCCACTGTGCATGTAAGGCAATGAACTTTGTGTACTAACTTTACCTGCAATAACCTAAACTTGCAATGCTTATATCAATGGTTCTTTGAGAATGTGTTTTATGTAAAGTTAGCTAGTTTTGATCATATGGTATTCTTTCTATGAGCATACTGTACCCATATTTTCTTCAAACTATAGACCCAATATGATAAAAGTCTAGTTTAGGAGGAGTAATTGACAGTCTTGAAATGAAATACTGCCTGGGAACAAATATACTGACAATCACTAATTTGCTCTTTAAAATTATTGTAATCTAATTAATGAGGCAAATGAAAATTTATTAGACAGTAGAAAGATGGCATTCTCTTGTCCTATTACTTGCTAATTATTACTTTCTCTTCTGTCAACAGCTCAGTTCTATATTTAGACATCTATATTTAGATTCCCCTCCTTTTTACTGTGCGGAGATAAAAAGTTTTGCTGGTATTAGTTATCGTTTATATTTAAAATGTTATGGAATTTATCGCAAGCGACTTGCTGCGATAAATCCATAAAATTCAAAATATAAACGATAATATATTTAAATTCGTCACGAACGCCATACATCTTTGCCTTTGACTTCGCGTTATGGAATCAACTCCTATTGATTGACAGTGTCAGTATTACTGGGTACATTTTATGAGACTACATACAAAACATGACGTAATCACCCGCCGCCAAAACAAGCTCCGCCCATTTAGTCCTAAAATCACGTAGGCAGCATACACTCATATTTTTCTTCATACCAAGACCTTGTGGATCATTTTATGCCATATTTTGTTTTTCAAATTTTGAACGAAATGCAAACATTTCCTTGGATGATTAAGTTGGACAAACTAATCTGTCTTATCACTACGAGGTGATAATTTTCATGTTTATTTCGAAATCAATTGCATTATGGGAAGTTGAAACTGAATTAAGATGTGTTAATAATTGCTAGTGGAGTTTAATAATTAAATTGTAATAAACAAGAGGGTCACGTTGGCCCTGAAGACGCTCCCTGAGAAAACTGCCGTCATTGCCTGTACAAGATATTGAATTATAGTTTAATTGTTCTGGATACATACTCCATGAGATCATTTCAATTCCACAAACTAAACATTAGCTGTGGTCAAAATTTGAAGTCAGACTTGACTGAAAGATTATGGCTATAAACATTGTCAGTGAAACTTCAAAATAAAATGTTGATGTCTAGAGTGTAAACAGTGAAAGTTGGCATTTTTATGAATTTAAGAGCAATAACTCCTGACCTAATAATCCGATATCTGCCATAGTTAAACTTGGCCTAGAGATTATGGCTATTAACATTATCAGAAATTTTGAAAATGATTGCTTAAGAAATGAAAATACTAGAGTGCAAACAGAGAAATCTGGCATTTTTTCGGCGTAGCTGTATAATTTCGATTTCAACTCGCATCTTACACCAATCAAATGTACGCTAACAGCGGTAAATAATTCTAAGCTGAATAAAAGGACTCCTGTTATTGGTTAACGCATCGTTATGGACTATAGAATTACTGTAAATAAGGGTTGCAGCTTGTATATATCATTCAGCTTGGTGTTATTACTTTTCTTTTTGATGTAAACATGAAAGTGATTTCAGTAAGTTAAATACAACCCTTTTCCATCAATTGGGGGATGCTACTTTGTGAAAATGATTTAAAACAACAAAAAAGAATCCACCGTGTTATGACATGAAACCCCTTAATTACTATGTATATTGAATTCTTCCAGCCTGCCGAGATGCTCTAATTGAAAATTAATTCGCCAAAACCAAAACAACTAATAACGCTTTTATATCATAATTGTCATATGCAATAATGATATGAACAAATATCAAACAAGCCTATTTACAGATATAATTTTTAGTATTACCGTCTATAAATAAGTATATTTCATAGAAAAAATACTGAACTATTTCTAGAGCGTACTAAATTTGTTGTGCGTCGGTCTTTCGCGCGCTTTTCCTCGGAATGTTCTAGAAGACTGGAAATCTCGTTTTCCTACGCCGAATATCTTTTTTAAAGATATTTCTTGTTAATATTAAAAGGGACCTCCGGATATAACTGGCAGATATCAGCCGTAATCGAACTTAGCTAAGAGATTATAGCTATAAACACTGTCATCAAGTTGGAAGATGATTGCTTAAAAAATGAAGATGTGCAAACAAAGTGAAATCTGGCATTTGTTATTATTAAAAGGAGCATAATTCATGATCTAATTGGCCTATATCAGCCACAATCCAACTTGGCCAAGAGATTATCTGTTCTGTTCTGTTCTATGGTATAAACATTGTCATAAAGTTTGAAGATGATTGCTGAAGAAATGAAGATGCTAGAGTGCAAACAAATTAATTGTGGACGACGGACGGACGGACATTCATCGACCCTAATACGTGTGCTCAGGTGAGCTAAAAAGTAAATGAGTCCATTCAAAGATCAATGGCTGGAATTTTGCCAGGTTATCAATATAATGATATGTTTATACTGTCGAAGCAACTATCTCAATTGCTAAGAGGGTTAGATCGTTTGGATATTTGAGGCCTCGAATTTAACTTTTCTTGCCACTCGCAAACTAATGCGAGTAGCTGAAATTTCAACTCGCAAAATATATCGTTCACTTGAAATTTCATGAATGTTATATATTTTACAAAAGGCAAACTCTTCACAGTGTGAGACTCCCGAGGTAAATTATTAACAAATACGTTATGAAAATAATACAAAAAATGTATATATATATCAATAATGTCTGGTAATTTGATTATTATTGCTGTTCTTTTTTTTTCTAAAGAGGAAAATAAAACGTGTTGTGAATAACGCTTTGATATTTGGCTGCATAAAGTAAAGAAAGTAAACAGTCAGACTGTGCACCATATGTAGTTATCGGGTAATGACGACTATATGAAAACATTGGGTGCCAGTCTAGCAGATGCGCGCAGGTTTAAATTATGCCTCCTTACAATAGATTTTACTTTTTACTTGACCCAATAAAGAAAACACAATGCCGATTTTGATTGGATTCAAAACTGTGCATTCGCAAAAAAAAAAAAAAAATGCGAGCAGCTACAAAATGAACTCCCACTCGCATTTTGCGAGTTTGCGAGTGCCAGAGAGAGTTGCTTGATTAACTCTTGGAAGGATGGATCCTTCTAGGGAGTATCAGTGTGATCAATTAGTAGATGTTACCAGTTACTAACTTATCAGTTGCATCACTTTTAATATACAAGTATTAGTTATTGATCATATTTTGAATTTCATGAAATTCATTGCAAGCTACGTGCAGTGGAAAATTGTGATCAATCCATAAAATTTAATATATATATATATATAGTCATATACACCATACAGCTTTGCCTTTGACTTCACATTTTGGAGCTGACTCTTGATTGACAGTACACATGATGGTTCAGGGTCAGTATCATGGGAACATTATATAACGCTACATGCAAAACTTTATAGGATGATTAAGTAGGACAAACCGTAAGCAGGTAACCAACTTGCAACTGATTGCTCATGTGAGTAACTGTAAGTGGTAACTGAACATGCTTTGGTTTCAATAGGAGAGTTGGTACCACTGTTAATTGCCTTAAAAAATCTGATTTAAACAAGAAATAGCTTTAGGGCAACTTGTGTTCTTGTTTCTGAAAATATTTGTGCAGCTTCCTCAATGTCATTTACTGTAGTATTCAATTACCTGTATGCTTGGAAAATGTGTAACTTTAATAAAAGGAATATAATGTTTACAAACGTTAAGGAATATGAGAGTCAGAATATTTATTACTGCGGATGCAATACACAAAACAATACCAAGTGTAGTTTATATTTATTAAGAATGTGGCAATAATATGGCTGCGGCTTTCATTTACTTAACATTACAAAATTTGGGCCGCCGACAGACTCGGAATGGCAGGCCCACAAACCTCAAGCCGAGGTACACTAATAATAAGTTCACAATACAATAAACCTCCAAATGAGGTACAATCAAGTCACAAAATTCACAATTCAATAGACCTCCAATTGAGGTACAATCAAGTCAAGCAATTCGCAATTCAATAAACCTCCAAATGAGGTGCAATCAAGTCACACAATCAGTTCACCATTCAATAAACCTCCAAGAGGTACAATCAAGTCACACAATCAATTTATAACTTTTGATTTCACAAGTTAAAACTTTTGCAAGCAAACATTACAACTTAAAGATTCAATTAGTTTTGCAATTTGTAAATGGACCTAACCCTGGGATACAGAAGTCAGGTTAAACTGTCCTTCAAAAACACTGTAATGTTTTTTCGCAACCGCCACATGGTCTGCAAACATTGCCCTGAAAGCCGCGCCGGTGAAGTAAGACCTCCGGTGAAGTAAGACATCTGGTGAAGTAAGACCTCCGAGGAAAACACCCAAAACAGCCTCGGTGACCTGAAAAATATATGACAAACTACGCAGCAATCAATGGACTAAATTAGGAGAGGGAGGGAGGGTTTTTGTGGTTTCAATTTAACAATTTCTCCCAACGAACTTTTGATGTGAATCATAAAACTTGCACTCCCGTAAAATTCGCAATGCCACGATGCTAATCAAAGCACTAAAGGTATTGCCCTCACAGTAAACCGCAGCTATACTTTATTATATAGCTGCTATTACTGCGGATGCAATACACAAAACAATACCAAGTGTAGTTTATATTTATTAAGAATGTGGCAATAATATGGCTGCGGCTTTCATTTACTTAACATTACAAAATTTGGGCCGCCGACAGACTCGGAATGGCAGGCCCACAAACCTCAAGCCGAGGTACACTAATAATAAGTTCACAATACAATAAACCTCCAAATGAGGTACAATCAAGTCAAAAATTCACAATTCAATAGACCTCCAATTGAGGTACAATCAAGTCAAGCAATTCACAATTCAATAAACCTCCAAATGAGGTCAATCAAGTCAACAATCGCATTAAAAAAATAAACCTCCAATTGAGGTACAATCAAGTCACACAATCAATTTATAACTTTTGATTTCACAAGTTAAAACTTTTGCAAGCAAACATTACAACTTAAAGATTCAATTAGTTTTGCAATTTGTAAATGGACCTAACCCTGGGATACAGAAGTCAGGTTAAACTGTCCTTCAAAAACACTGTAATGTTTTTTCGCAACCGCCAAATGGACTGGTGATGCTGCATCCGACAGACACGCAGCGATCCAGGCCACCGCCAACCCGTTGGCCGATGCGAAAACATGAAAGCCGCAGCCCTAAGTTTGCTTACTAGATGAATACACGGATATGTGAATTATTTAAAGTCAATAACGCAGCTGATATTTGATTCAGAAAAATATCATTGCCTACTGTAGACAAATGCACACCATCAGGCTGGAATAATCTCTGGTTAACTACCTGAAGGTTTGGATGCTTTAAATAACAGTCATGTCTATTAATGAAAAGGTTTGCTGCGTGGTTATTTACCCGTTGCCTAGCTCTATGCATGGCAGCATTGTTAGTTGAATATCTCCAAGACATACGAGGCAATATTTGTGACCACACTATTTTTGACTGTGGAAAATTACAACTGAGAAAATTTACAAGCTCTAACACTATTTGCCTAATCCGCCAGACCGGATAACGACCTAAATCATTTCCACCACAATGTACAAGCAATATGTCTGGAGCAGACTCCAACTCTAACAAAGTACTCAGCTTCCGTTGTAGAGTGGCCAAACCTAAGCCGCTGTATCCCTGCCACCAAATGTGAATATTGGCAGAGGCTAATCCCAGATGAATCCCGTCTGGACGAGAACGTGCTGCTAAATAGGCCTGTTTAATGAGACTGGAACCAACACACCATACAGTTGCTGGACCTAAAAATACTTGGATATGGTTAATATAGAGGCAGGATATGGTGTGTCTCATCACAGTTTTACATCATCAAAGGTAAATGATGAACAGCTGGTCTGATGTATGACTTGTAAGCATCAGATTTCCAGCGTCCAGCAATTTTTATCTCTTCAGCTGAGAAACCTAACTTAGCCAAGGTGGAAGCTGCCCC
>CM037789.1:63320670-63370670 GCA_021229015.1 Solen grandis | reverse complement strand
CCACAACATGGTCATTAGATTTACTACAACCAGTGTATTTTACAGTATCATTTATATCTTAAAAAAGAATGGAATTTCTTGATATCCTGACATTATACGTTTCAGTCAGAGGCATTGTTTTTATTAAACTACTTGATATTGCATAGTTTGAATTCTATTTAAATATCAAACTTAAATGGCATTTAAGAAAATCAGTGCCTTAACCCTAGACGTAATTAAGATATTTGCATGCTCCATGTGTTTCAGACTCGCGCCAGGCCAAACTCCAGATGCAGAAAATAGAGCGTCAGGAGAAGATTCTAACACTTGAAGATGCATTTGAAAGAATCAAACGAGCTACCCATGTCTCTGATATGGAGGTATGGTTATTAATTGATCCTTATTTAAGGAAAAAAATGTTCAGGAAATACATACTTAGTCTTGACCATGATATAATCAAATCTGTGGATGTTTTTATTCTTTTTTTTATGCAGGCATGGTATAAAATGTTAGGCAGCAAAATACCTGGCTATATCATTTTTAATATAATTTCATATTTCTGAGATTTAAAAGGATCTCCAGTTCTTTACATCTTCACAGTGAAAGATGCATTTATCTCAACTGTATGAATTAAATTAAGACATAAACTATTTTCTGAGAAATTTTCTCTTTGCATTGAGTCAGATCTATCTTACAACTTTAAAACAAGCTATGATAAGTGAATTAGGAAAACAACACCCGTCTGCTGCAGGATATTGTGTATCGCCTTGCCAACCAGGACAGGACATACAGACAGCTGCGTCGTATGGAGCGAGAGAAACTGAACAAGAGAAACAAGGTCACAGAGGAGCTTGCTAAACTGCGCACAGTCTTTGAAGAGATGAAATTTACAAGTGAACGCCAAATACAAAGGTTAATTGTTTGAATGCTTTGATAATAGGAAAAATTTGTGTTTTTTCATCAATCTTTCAGGTCAAGGTATAAACAATAAAACTAACCACTTGTATCGAATTTTGTCACATGTTATTTATAAAATATGTTTAAACAGTAATACTTATTTGCTTTTCAGAGGTCGGAAGATTGTAGAAGACATGGCAGAATATGTTCGTTCTGAGGAGAGCAGATGCAATGAAGCAGTGGAGAAATACGAACAAAACAACAAACTCCTGATCAACCTGCAGTCAGGCATTGCTACACTCTTTGAAAAACTGAAAGATGTCAAACTGAAACCTGTAAGTTCACTGGTAGCTTGTGTGCAAAAGTTAAGTACTGTCATAATATAAAATCTTTAAAATATAACTTGTATCATTTCTTAAAACATTATTTCTGATGATAAAAGTGGTAATTTTAATTGGTAATTATATCAGATTTAATATGCCCATCAAATGACAGGTATATGATGGATTCACCTGGATGGGTGGCTTCTACTTAAGTTGGCTGCTCTCTAACTTTAACCCAGGGTTCCCACGCTACCGGGAAAACGGGAAAAGTCCGGGAATTTCATTATGTACGCTCCCGGTCGTGAAAAGACCGTGATTTTTACAAACTTAAGACAATTCCGGGAAAAGACCGGGAATCGGTACGAAACGGTTTGAGTACGAAACAGAGAACGAAATCGAGGCTTTTGTGTATTACGTCAACAAGTTTTGCGCTTAATAATTGACGGATATTTACGAGAGTTTGTCGTTGTTTTACGTCGAGTTTGTTGTCCAATCAACAAGTTAAATTTTGTTTCGGGTATTAGCGAAGTATGTAAGCGTCTCACTGATGTAGCTTCGTCAATATGTCGGCAGCACTTTTTTTTAGTGAGCGGGAGCTGGGGATATCAACCATTCCCAAAAACTTTAGGACGTTTTCTGCAGAGTTGATGTCAAGTTCTGTCAACGATGTTATAGCGTTACGATCAGTTAAAGGGCTAAAGACATTAATTTACAGAGAGTGCAAGCTACATGTAACCGAGAGTCGGTGTAGTACCAGTTCTAGACACAAAAGTTGAAAAAAAAAATTCTGGCAATGTCTTCAGTAAGACTATTCAAAGAATTAAGAAGGCAAGCTATTCTACATTTTGGAATTAGTTGAATTTCTGCCTCAAAGTTTTGGGTTATGTTTAATTGTCAGTTTAAAATATTCAACATATAATTTTTGTATCAAACAGTTAAATACTAGTCCATTGTTGAAATGCAACATTGAACGGGTTAAACTAAAGACCAGAAGCGAGGTCATTGACATAATTGTAATGCCGGAAGTCTGGAAAAAACCTGGAATTTTCAAATTAAAAACCTGGAATTTTTCAAAAAATCCTTGAAAAAACCTGGAAAAAGCCTGGAATTTCACTCCTTAAAAATAGTGGGAACCATGTTAACCAGAACCAACTATATATTGGCTAAGGTTGTAAAAGCCCCAAATTTTGAAAGATATATCAGATTGGTCAAAAGTCTGCTATTTAGTCAATGTGGCATTCTTTTTCTTTTTTTTCCCACTTTGTTACTTCCATCATATTTATATTTGGAGACAAATGGCTGTAATTGAAGCCCTAATATAAATGGGAATTTGAATTATTGATGCTCCTGTTCTATTCTACTGTTCAAGCTTTAAGTGATAAAACTAAGCTTGAATATGCCACTAGCATTATCATCTTTCATAGTATTTTTACGTCATATTGTTGACAATGTACTGAGTCAACATACTGTGCTGTTTTAGTTGTTCTACTTTTAGACTTTCTATATTGATGAACGTAGCATCTGTATCAATATGAACACAGTATCACATGGTTTTCATTCATAACCAATTCCAATAAAAATTATTTGTTAAGATCACAAAAATATTTTGGCAATATTAGAAATTTTGAATGTCCAAAATCCCCCTTCATGCTTGGCCAAATCTGTTTTCTATAAAAAAAAAATAATCTGTTGTTAAATTAGTGAAACCCTGTATCACATCTTGATATTTTAATGTCTTTCCCAATGTTGATAAACTAAATGCCTATTTCAGCCTCATCATAACTTTGCTAAAGGGGACCCAGTGCAGGATCTGGCCCAGTGTGGTCGTAAGCTAGAACTTCTTCTGTACAATTTAGGCATGGGCAGACACACCTCTGTGGCGGCCGTCTATAAAGTGGACAGTGAGAAGGTAAGGTCTCAAAACTGATGAAATATATATAAAAAATATGCATTATGTGTTTGTTATTTTCAGTCTGAACAGACCTGTATCATGGGCACCTTCTTCTGGGGGTAAATTTGGCTCTGCATTGTTACTTCAGTGTTTATAAATTGGCACAATTATTTTGATCCAAGCCATAAACAATTCTCTTGACTTTTTTTGTCTGGTAATCAGTTACATTTTCCTCATGTTTTCATCAACTATACCAAGATACATACATGTATATGTATACAATGCTTCAGTTATGTGGGAAGTTGGTTGTTATTCTGAAAACTAAGTAATTGATAATTATAGCCCAGCTTTAAATGGTGAATGGGGGCTACATAAGAATTGCGCTCAACACGTCTTGTCTCATCCAATGGTCACTTGACATATAGTTGGTTACTGTTGTTTATAAAGCCGTCACAGTTAAAATAAGGGCTGAGCATGATAAAGAGGGATAACAGCTTCTGTCTCAGGTGCAGGAGGTTGTGGGTTCGATCTCCAACCACAACATTATGAACATAGCAAAGTCAATAGAAATGATAGTGGTAACCCCCAGCTTGGCGCTCAGCATTTTAACAGGGTAGTTCCAGGACTGTTTGGCCCAGTGGCAGGATAATGTGACTTGGTGTGGTATCATGCCACATATTTACAGCACGATATTGCTTAATGAAAACACTATCTGTCTCAAGTAGACATAGCTTCCAAATTTATACTGAAATCCTCTTGTTGGGAGATTAAACCCAACAAACATAAACCGAGTTTTGCAAAATCCAGAGGTTCAGAGTATCATCAGAATTACATATATATAATATATATCCTTATTGTAGCGGATTGATTTTAGTGTTATAGTCTTTGGCCTTGTGTGTATGTGTGTGCATAGATCTCTATCCTTTTATCTCTTAATCAGCTTCATCAGTACCTAGAGACCAAACTTCCACCTGACAACATCAGGATAAAAATAGACACAGATGACTTGAGTGATTCTGATGAATTCCACTTTGACCATGACCAGGAAAACGATGGCTTCACTTCACGTGAGGACATCAAGAGACAAGGACAGGAAATCCTCAACTCGAAGTTAAAACCAAAGAAGAAAAAGGCTCGCAAACGAAATAATTAATTTTTAACATTTTGTAGTCTTTTTTTTTATTCATATGTATTCATTTGTATAGATTTTTTTTGTCTTTCTTTTTGGACTCCCTTTATTATTTTAATCTGATTTATCAATAACAAAAAACAAAATAATTTAAGAAACAATAAAATTAAAGCTTTTTCTCATGTTTGTTGCCAAAAGTATATACCTCCACCAAAAAGGGTTGAAATGAAGCGTAGGATGCACCGGTATTCTTGTAAAGGATTTCTTCCATCACATGAGTTAACAAGAGCTGTCAGAGGACAGCACGCTCTACTATTCAATATGCTTGTTGGTAAATCAAATGAAATCTATTTCAATTCTTGCCCTTCACATACCCTGTACATAATAATAGTCAAAAATGACATACCTTGATAGTCTGATACCCCTTAATACTTTTATGATGTCTAAAATCAATCCCATGCCTAGTTAGTGAGACAAGCACAATAACACTGTACATGCGAAACTTTAACCAAAACTCCAAGTTATAAAAGGGCCATAATTTGTATAAAATTCAGTCCAAAAGTTATCCTCCTTAGTTTTCTGATGCCCCTGGAGACACTCCTTAACCTAGTCAATTCCACAAGCAATTTCTGAGATATAAGCTGGATAGTAGCTTGAATGCAAAACTAACCAAAATTCTAAGTTAAAAGGGGGCCATAATTTTTAATATATTCCATCAAGTGTTATCTTCCTTTATAGTATGACACCCCTAAACACATATGTTTCAAATCAATCCCATGCCTGGACTATGAGATATAAGCATGAAAGTACCTTGCATGCGAAACTTTAACCAAAATTTCTAAGTTAAAAAGGGGCCATAATTTGTAATATATTCCATCAAGAGTTATCTACCTTGGTTGTCTGATGCCCCTAAACATATTCATAAACTTTCAAGTCAATACCATGAATGGTTATTGAGATACAAACTAGATAGTAGCTTGCACGAAAAACTTTAACCAAATTTTCTATTGCATGCAAAACTTTAATCAAAATTTCTAAGTTAAAAAGGGGCCATAATTCATATTAAATTCGGGTCAAGAGTTATCTACCTTGGTTGTCTGATGCCCCTGAACATATTTATAAACTTTCAAGTCAATACCATAAACGGTTATTGAGATATAAGGTTGATAGTAACTTGCATGCAAAACTTTAACCAGAAGCTGCAACACCGACGCCAGGGCGACTACAACAGCTCTCATATTCTTCGAATAGTCAAGCTAAAATTAATCCAAACTGTTTTGATCAGAATTTGTATGAAACTGCTCTGATCCTGTGTATTAGTATTGATGCTAAATATACAGTTTTGCAATCAATAACTCAAAGGGGAACAAAGTAATAAGCCTAGATACATTGCACATTTGTTTTATTAATTCATTTACAATGTGATATATCCTTACATTAGAATGTCAAAAATAAAGATCATTTTTACAGTCCATGTCATACTAGGCCAACCACTTCTTGCTTATTAAGTCAGCACTCATTAAATCATAAGAAAATGCTGTTTCAACTGAAAGTCAGTGAAATTAAAATGTTATGTTGCACAAATATAAATTTAACTTAAATGTAGAGATAAGAAAGTAAATACATTAGAGTTGATTACTGAAAAAAACAAATAGCAGCAGCCAGATTTAAAATTAATCTGAACATGATTTCTCGTATAATTTTAACATCTGCCACAAGACAATATGTATATTTAGTGTTATCACTCTACTAACACCTGATAGTAAATAAAGAATGTAACTTTAATGGGCAGTGGTAGATGTGTAGGTTTATGCATTGCGGTGGATTAAAAATTGATTTTGTTAACACTAGTTTCACAGCCCCTTATGATGATACTGAACAGATGTGTGATTCTATATACATGTGTACTAAGTGAAACAACAGATGTTAATAGATGTAAACTAATTTCAAGTGTAAAAAGACATACAAAAACTTTTTCATGACTATCACTAAAAGTCTTGCCTTCCATTAAAATCTTTTTTTTTCTTTTTGTTCATATAGCAAAGTATGACATGGCTAATTATAATAAATAAAAAAACAACAACAACTTGCTGACAGTTCAAAATAATTTCTATGAAGATCAACAAAGTATGCTATATAAACATGGGAGGACATTAGTGATCACATGACCCCTATAGTAGCATAATAAACACATTTGCATCCTTTTAAAAAATTTGCAGTCCTAGTAAAAGTGTTAGAAGTAAAACAGAAAAAAAAGGTAATAATCTGGGCCAATCAATCAAAATTCTCTAATGACAACAACAAATGAGCTAATATCAAGATGTATGGTAAGTTTTCAACTTTTCTGACTTGTGCATTTTTCGTTTTTACATGATGTTGAGCAAAATGGGTAAGATGACTTGAAACATGAAATATTTCTACTACACAAAACATTTAAAATGCTAATCCCTATACATATAAACAATGGGTTTCAAATAAGAATGCCTTCACTGTGTTGCATAACTGCCCGAGCTGTGATAGCTTGCGGCTTTTTTTTTTGTGACATTTTCCTTTTGTTTATTTTAAATATAAAAATGATATAGAAAAATATCTTCTTTTTTTTTAAAGATAAAAAAATAGCAAATGATTTCACAAACCTCCTGGCAATACACATTTCATATGTGTTGCTTTTCATACACATGTTCAAAATCTTAGAAAATTGCTACTTTTGTAATCATTTACACAATACTGAAAATGTTAACAGCACTAATAATATATATAAAAAAAATTTCCCTCCCATTCATGTGCAAATAAATAACCACACTTAAAATGTTCCAAAACCCAATATTTGAATATGTACAACTGGAGTTCTACACAGAAAATGTAAATCATACATTCCAATATTGAAAAATGGATATGCAGTGTTGAAAAGACTGCCAAAATGAAAAGCAATCTAGCAAAGGAAACTTGGTGACATGTAAATGAGAGAAAAAATTATGCATTATACAGCACAATGTCTACACTTCATCTGCTAGTTAAATTATAAAATGTCTACACTTCATCTGCTAGTTAAATTATAAAATGTTTACATTTCATCTGCTAGTTAGATTATGAATCCATTTTTGCCTGTAGTCACAGTCCTTAAAGAGTTAAAAACAACATAATACATGCATCATTAAGCATCAAAAGAGCCACAAAATACTAGATAGTTCACAAACTATTTACTTTGTGAGATTTGTGTGCTGTTTTGTTAGAGTTGTCAGTCCGATCCTTTAAAGTGTAACTTGCAGCTGAATGCCTATGTTAACTGACTTAACTGTCAGTTCAACTGATCGCATGATTTTTTAAGGCATATCAAAGCTTTCAAAGCAAAGTATTTGTAAAAAAAAAAAAAAAGTTGCGCTTAATTGGGGGAAAAAAAAAAAAATGTTTTTTTGATGTCATGTCCTTACCATATTAAATCTCTGTGATGAATAACTTAAGGCCCAGCCAGGCTGCTGGCTTTTCAAGTTTTGAAACTGTTTGCTACTCGATGAGGAGGCAACAGTACACAGCTGAACCTGTTCAGAGCATTGGTTGCACTCTGATCTGGTCTTTCAATAGTTGTATATCATGAACTATGATGTGAGTGAGTGGTATTCACAACAGACTGAAGTCCTACCTTTATCCATACAACACTTACACTTAAATAAGACCAAACCAACACATTGTTCATTAAAAAAAGTATAAAAAAAAGATGCTATGCTAGTCATGGTTCCATAATCTGAGTATTGACAACAGAAAACCTGCACTGTAACTGTGTACAACACAAAACACACATCTTTGGTTGATCACTGCTACAGTAGGACAACATTCAAAGTTTAAGGCACACCTGACTCCAGTCTGACATTTACAAGGAGATGCCTAGATGAAAGGCCTATTTTACATTGTCTGATGGTGAAAATACAATGTATGAATTACAATTAAAAAGAAACTGTAGCATACACATCCATGACAAGTTTTTTACACATACACATGCTGGGAAAGCAAATGATATATAACCAAGAACAATGAAGGCATTTAACTGATATTTTGAATACTGCACATCATATGCTGTGGTTTAGTTAAAGCAGATATTTCAAAGATGGTCAGTGACAAAGAATTTGATTTTTAACTATGTGTATTACACTTATTAATTCCAATTAACAGACACATTGTCACCTAAAGCAACATTCTGTGATTGTAAGAAAAATGGGTTGTTTCTCTACCACAGGCAATAGTGTAACAGATGGTATTGAAGCTATTTTTAGAATTCAAGATAAAGCTATAATTAGAATTTCTATTTTCTTGTGCCATCAAAGGACTGAACACATTCACTCTTCGTGCATGCTCTCGCTTCACTGACTGAACTTACTAATTCTCTACCCAAAGCTGACTGCGGGATGTGTTACCATAGGCACCGGCTCCGGGAATACCATATTCTGTATTTAACTGATTTCCTCAAAATGGGTTTTTAAGAAAGTAGCATTTTCCCTTGCAATGTGACTTACACTTCCCTAGTTTATTTGTCAGGAGACGAAGTAGAAAAAAACAACTTATTATTTCTACTGATCATTTGTGAATGAGCTGCTTTAAGGAAATTATTTATTAAGCATGCTAAGAATTAGTTTTGCTATTTAATTATGTATATTGATAAATTGACAACAGTACTGTAATACTTGCTATTATATATATAAATTCACAGTCTGTAATACATTGCTATTTAATATATCAATTTCATTTTTAATTATTTTTTTGAAACTCCCCCCTTGGAACACGCAAGTATAAAATTGGGGGTTAGGACAATTTTTGAAAATGACCAACCCATAATAAATGCTTTATAAAAGCTAATCTTTATTGAAAAAAAAAAAAAAAATTAAAAAAAAAATTGAAAAATAAATGATCGTTGGAATGTTTTGTTAACAGATAACCTAAGTCTTTTTAAAACACCCCGAAGAATACGCTTGAGAAACTTAAGCTTTAATGCATCAAAAAAAAAAATTTCTCCACCTGTCATTGTTTTCAAACTACAGAGAAACTCGCAATGATATGACCAGCTACTTTTCTGGAGGAAAAATAACAATATGACACCCCAGATGATACCCTGTGCCAATATACAAAATGATTTCAACAAGTTTTCTAATGCAATCTGTGATTAACATGTTGATATTCAGGATGTGTACAAACACAAGGTCTCTGTATACAGAAATGACTAGTACTGGACAGTTGCACCATATGGTAAGATTTCAGTTTAAAAAATAAAACTAAGCGAATATTTCATAGACAGCCTTAGGAGCTATATAAGCCATACATATCCTGATCTGATTTAAGAAACAAATCAATATAGCAACTATTTTGTATAATTTAAGAATTCATACACCAAACATTTAAGATAATTTTTTTTCTAATACAATTAACACAGCTGATAAATGAATTGTAATTTGTGTAAACCATTCCTGGGATTTCAAACGAACATGGTACAACGTAAAACACAAAATTAAAATAATATACACATTCAGGATACTTCCTGTACAATAAAAAGTAATAAAATCTGCAAAAAGAAACCCAACAATTGATGGGAAGTTTATTTCATTAACAAGAAATTCATTGATCCCTAAAATTCAGCAATCCTATAATTATATCTATAGTTCACACAAAATGTCTAATTTAATGTGGCTGAAAAGCACTAACTTTGCATCAACTTTCTTTTCTCTTCCACAACTTTTTTTACCTTGATCTGGTCAAAAATCTTTAGATCCAGTGAAAAAACTCACTACAAAAGAATTACTTCATCCACATCCAAAACTCCTTATCATAAGATCAAACATGGAATGTTACTGTCAAATTTGTCTTCATCAAAATAAAAAAATCCCACCAGAATCCCAACATTACATATTTACATGTATATATCATTACATGTACATATAACTTAAAAATAAAATATACAAAATCTCAGAGGTATTCCCTCAAATCCAAACAGTCTGTGATAATAATAAATATATTAACTACTATCTTCATCTATCTATATATTAAATATATCTCAAACAAAACTAACATTGCATCTAACAAACTCCTTGTCATGATATGATTACAAGATATATGTAGGTATATAAACATTATGAATTTCATTCATTATAATTAGCCCACTGACACAAACATGATTGTGTGATTTACCCTCTCTCCCAGCCTGGGTAATAACAGTTAAAACTGACTATTGTTATTGGTAACAGTAGCCCAAAATAATCTCTCGAGTCTACATTTTCGACTTGGCCTCAAGAAAAGCAAATTTTCAGGGGGTTTAGTTTTCTTTGTATTTCAATGACTAGAACCATATTTCTGGCCACATAAAGCCAATGATCATAACATTTAATGGTCTCTCTGTGTAAATTTTAAAAGCAAATATTGCCTATTGTCAATTTAGAATCCTGAGTCTGAATATAAACGATAGACTTACAAAAAATTGAGGAATCAGACCCCTTTTCTGCAAAGGTTACTAATAGCAAACAGAGCTATATGCTATTTTTTCCTTTACCTCAAGATCTTTTTATTATAAAGACCACATTAATTTATGAAATAAGGACCATTGCGACGACCACATTAATTTATGAAATAAGGACCATTGCGACCATTGCACAATGAAAACCCCATTTCCCTTATTTACATTTCTATATTACCTGGTAAGATTTGCTCTGTATTCGTTCTACACAGTCATTCCTGATATTGGTCTTATCATTAAGTTTCGTTGTAATTTCCTATATTTAAATGGTAAAACTCATAAAAAATCTAAATCTGCACCACAATTTTGTTCACACATGATGACATTGAATCCATCTGAATACTACATGAATAAGACTGAACTCTTGAAATAATACCAAGATGATTAATGCATGGTACAACATGTACTGACAAATTATCTTTAAAAAAAAATCAATAATCAAGTGTAATGCCTGCTTTAATTGGTTTTTTTGGATGACCTGTAAACAAACATACAAAAGTATAAAAAGATGAGAATAGAAAAATCATTTGAATAAAAAAAAAAAAAAAAAAATACATAAAGTCTCTTATTCTTCCATTCTTAGATTAACAGTGCTAAGGAAACTACTTCGCAATGATAATGCATATGTTACCAAATATAAATTAAAATATATCTAAAATCAAATTAATAATTTACTGTTTAAGTTTTAACTTAAAAAAGGACATGGCTACTTAAAAAACCTATTAGCATCAAAGAAGCATGTTTAACCCACAAGTGTGCTGTCTTAAACGACCTTAACTGTATCACACAGTAAGCTGAGTATAAAAACCCTTCCTCAATACACTTTATAATCCTATGAATACCAAGACCCAAGAGAGAAATAAGTGATTATCCCCTCTCAAACCTATATTATGCTACTTTTTATTAAAGCCTATAGCCCTAAGTGTATCAAATACCCTGCAGACTGGTGTGTATATGTACAGGCTATTCTATTCCTTGGTACTGTAGAACACAGCTGAAACATCCTTATCTAACAGCAATGTGAGAAAGTTCACACCCTGATAAACATGCACCTAATATCAGATACATACCAAGAGCTCATTATGACATTAGCTTTATAAGAAACAAAAAACCCATTTCTCTTTGGCTTTTTTCTAGTCATACACAGCCAACATGAAGTCTCATAATTTGATATGTAAGTATAACCGTATACTGTATAGATCAAGAAATACTGTGCATTTCAAAAGCAGGGTTTGGTGACAGAGAAACCAACGACCAAGTGTCTCTACAGAATCTAACAGAGGGTCTATCTTTTGATATTCCACAACATATAAGGATAAAAAAATAAAAATAACTTCATCTTGAGTATAAAAAACACATTCTCTTGGGACACAGCTTCTCTTGACTTTTCCGGGGCAGTAAGAGTGATTGTGGAAAAAAAAAAACTTGTATGCAAGATACAAACCTTGAAAATTCAGTGTACTGCAAGGCTTTTCATTACAGGGGGAAATATATTGGAGAGAATAAAATTCAAAAAGATACAAATACATCTTAGTCTTACAAATCATAAAAATGAAGAAATATAACTTAATTTTCAAAGTTGGTGATAAATATTGGAACTACAGAATATATTAAAAACGATATTAAAATCAGAATAAAATAGAATTTTGGTCCAAGAGAATATCAAAGTACAACATAAAAGCAAAACACATTACAAAAAATAAGTTATCATTTAACTGTTTTTGGATAGATTTTCAAAAACTGAATCAGTCCAAGAAACATTTCCTTCAGACTACTTTATAAAACATACAGACATACCCCCTTAATATGTAAGTATATCCTTGACAAATGACTGTGACAACTGTTATAATTCATCATAAGACCATGGCCTTTAAGGTTAAGACCTCAAAATCAATGAGGATCTTTTACTTGTTGTAAGTCACAATTGTAAAATGTAATAATAAAAAAAATCAAAAGGCAAATTAGATTTGAAGTAATCCTCAGACCATGCCTTAATTCATATCCTATACAAACTGTCAGGTTTCAGACATGTTGCCATTTCACCGTTACAACTGGGGTCTGTCATCAAAAACCAAATTATGTTTGAGATCAATGGGTCAATTAGATTGTATGTTATCACTTAGACAAAGACTAATCTACCGTCTGACAGACTTGGCAAAGCAATATGCTTCTTTAAAGTGGCATATAATACCTGTGCGGTTTCACATAAAAATGGATTTCATTTAACATTACTACAACTGAAAATCTCACAACAGTTCACTGATAGGTACCCATCACGGCACCAGGTTGAGAGAGGGACATGTCCACAGTGACTGGTTGTTAAAACATGGATATATCAAAACAGAATTCAGAAAGAAGTTTTCTTTTATAGAGTTGAACACGCACTTTAGTAATAAGACTCCTAAAGAAGCACTGAAGAAAAAAACCCACAAAATTTTATAATGTGAACCACACTTAAACCAAATGATGTCAAACAAAGGACGGACAAATTTAAGTGCTACATGGACAGCTGAAACATACCTTTAAAGGAATGTGCTCCTACTTAATGATACCTCTTTTTAGTATATGAACTGAACAAACTATTAATATCTTCATTTCTTATTCAATGAGTGGAAAAGAATTGTACATTTACTTAAAATGTCAGTAATTTTGAAGGTTTAAAACAAAACAAGGACTGTGAATGTGTACAGACCATTCCATGTTTTTATATGAACGATCATGATAGACTCTTATATTGTCACACACCCAATACTCATCTTAATATTTTGATATTGACTGAACAGTCAGTCAGTAACCACTGGAAATACTGTCATTGTGGTCCCAGGTCAATGGAGAAGTTGCTTCATCTCCAGGTAAGTTAACAAGCAAAGATATAGAAATGATGAATGGTACAGATCTACACTCTTGAGTTTCAACCACACTTGTAAAAAAAGTCTTGGTATAAAAAAAGAGACAAAGATTCCATGAACACAAACATACAATTTCCTCAAATATCATTTCCTTTTGTAGTTTTGAAACATTTCCTTTCATCATTATCATTTCAACTCATTTCTATTCACGAGAAGGTCCCCAGCAAAGTGCTGCAAAATCTTTACTCCAAAACATCTTACAAAATCCTACTCACAATTCACAAACCTTATAAGTTCCTTATCATCATTCAAGGTTCACGAGCTAAACCAACTGTTACAACAGTCTTCACAATCTTTACCGACATAGTTCATCCGAGGTCCCCTACCAACCCAAACATAATAATACAAATGCTGCCTTTGAACTAGATAAAATTCTGCAATTTTCAGTCACAAAATCATACCTTTTGGAATGCACAAACCTTCAATACTCCAATCCTGAATAAGAGTTCACTATTTAGCACTAAGTGTTGACAGTGTTACAATCCCTTGCCCTGTGGTAGTCACTTTATCTCAGGGGTAGTAAGAGTGTGTAGGGTGTTGCTTGGTGTAGGAGCTGTTCTGCTTGTTGCGGATGTGTCGGGGGATGGCCGACTGTCGGACGTGGATCAACTGGGTGTTCATCACCTCACAGTCCACCTGCATCATCCCCACCTGGTCCTCCGGTGGAACCATCGAATCTGCCGACATCACAATATATGCCCTGATCACACTTGTAATCTATGACCCATTACAACAGGAAAGCAACGTTTTTTGTTTTTTTTAATGGTGCTATGACATTCATGGAAATATTTTTTTTCCCTATCATCAATCTTGAAATTAACACAAATATAAAAATAAGAGTGTTCTTTGGAATATATGTCACCTGCTGAAGTGTGACGGACAGTCGACAGAAAAAATATCCCTATGTGTCACCTCTCCTTAAAGCAGGCGTCACAAAAATATTTCTGGTATATTCAAGTATTCAGTTCTCGCCATATTGGTATTCTCGAGCTATTTACACTAATGCAATGTTTCACCTTGAGTGTGACGTAATTTTACAGGGAAACCATCTACAATTGGCAAAATTGATTGATCCTTGTTTTCAAACTGTTTTTTCACTGAAAATGTTTTGAAAACAGATAAAAACATTCATTTAATAAAGAAGAACTGGTTTTATACCATTTTCACTAATGCTCCTTTTTATCATTTTTTTAAAACACCTGTTAAATCTACCAATAACACTTAGCAAGCAGACAATGACTAATTTATGTAAACCAACATCAGTTCTTAAAATAGTGTATGTCTGATTATGAATACATTTCTCAAAAATCCTATGTACGGAATCCATTTAGAGCCATAGTTGTTATTAATCTGATAGAGAATTTCACACTTGATAATATGATACAGCATGCCCATTTACCACCTGTAGAGCCCCCCCCCCCCCAAATGGGCCGTTGTATGGACTCTCTATATGAAAGGATACAAAGTTAAGAACAAAAAGCTATTGTAATCCAAATTACAAAACTCGGAGGGCACTGTATAATAAAATGGACACTGTGAGTGTGATAGTGTTTTTTGTCCTCATTTGCTTCATATTAAATTTTGCACATCACTCTGTGCTGTTAGGAAGAACACAGAACTTCATTGCAACTGGTGTTCATAGATTTTGTCTCTTTATGTTTACTATACTCATGACAGATTCATTTTGAGTTCACTGTCGAGAACTCAAGACGCCATTTTGGAAATAATATTTTTGACTGTTGTTGGATTTTGACAATTATGTTTTTTTAATTTGTTTTCAATTACCATTGACAATTTATTACATTTGAAAGGGAAGATAGTGATACATAGTATACTTAATATAAAAGTGAGGGATTGTTTTGTTAATTTTTCTTGCAATTTCTTATGCTGTCGAGAACTGGATACTCCAGGATAAACATTAGATAATAACATCTGTTCCTTTACAATGAATGATAATTATTCTCATCAAGTAGCGTGATCAATAGACTCACCATTGAGAGCATGGGCTGGCATGACAAGTGACATCCTGGGACGAGATGTCTTGTTGTGATACACAGCAGGCACTAGATAGTAGTCCTGGAATTACACATAAGGCATATAAACAAACTTCTTCCCTCTCTTCATTATTGTCTGTGTGGTTTAATGTCCCACTTACAGTATTTAAGTCATTTGAGGACTATGTCTAAATGAGATGGACATAGCTGCAATATCTCTGTATGGGAAACCACACCCAACAAGCCAACCGACCAGTCCTGGAGCAAACGCTTATATACAATGCAAAAGAGCCAATATATACCAGCAGTTTTTAATGAATAGGTTTGCAAGAGCTGGGGATCAAACCCTCTGACCTCCCACCCTTTCTGAGCATAATCTATACCCAACAAATGGTAAGTCTTATACATAAAAATACCACCTTAAACACAAGAATTAGATCACCAACTACTAGATACATACCTCATCAAAGGACAGTACATAAAATGTGTCATTACGACGGTGAATTGCCTTTAGAAAGTCTCGGCCTGAGTCTGCCCCTTCAAACAACTGAATCTGGTAGCTGGCATCCAGTGATCTACAACAAGAACATATGATGGCATAAGCCCATAAACAAACGTATATCAGCCACTGTGTAAAGCATTATGCTGGTATGTTGGCATCTTTGAAACTTTCAGGAGGAAATAGTTGGGAATCAGATTGTATATAATTGTCTTGTCATACTGACATTACATGTGGTCTACCTGAACATGGCCTATTGACAAACGTTCCCGAGTCTCTAACACGTCGAAATAGACGCAGAATTATCACGAGAGACGTTAAAACGTCAAGTGACTTGTTCTTGCATTCCCCCACATTCAAGCATGGCCAACACAAGCCCTCTCTTCCGAATTTAGCCTCCGCATTATCAAAAACCGTTGTTTAGCCAGAAATTCTCTGAAATTATGGTTGTATGTTGACATGTACTTGTGTAACAATAAAACCACATGGTTGACATGCACGGGTTGCACAAGGAAAGCATGAGCAGACACATGAAGTGGACTATTGGCTGTATGAATTGTACAAGTTTTTGTTTGCCGTGTTTGTCAGTCACAACACATATACATTTACTACATTTCACTACAATTTAAAATGGTGTAAAGAAAATAACGCCAAATTTGGATGAGGCATTTCTTTATATCATCAGTTTACTAACCTTTTCTTAAAGGTTTCACACATGTACAATGGTATTATGTTAAACAAACACGAGGAATTTGGATATGTAAACAAGGTATGTATAAAAATGTTGCTGATTCACCAGATTCTTAACCACTTTCATACTGCACACTTCATTAACAATGCATATATTGAAATATAACAATTATAAAATACGATAAGAAATTCCTGTACTGTCTTATTTGTGTCTAATAGTCCTCAACTAGATTTATAAAACCAAAATATTTGATTGATCATGATGGACATGTAAAAAGCGACCTAAAGCAATGGACAAAATCAGCACAAGACTGGTAAAGTCTCACGAGCCTTGAGCCGGGGAGGGACAAGGTCTTACCTGTGATGTTTACGATCCATGGTGTTCAGATTCCCCCTCAGGGCTCCCCTGAGAGTGGAGATGGGGCGGATCTGTTTCTCCTTCTGACGCTTCTGGTTCTTCTTCCCCACCTTCTTCTTCTCTTCTTCATGACGATGCATCCACCCTGCCAACTGTTCTGCCAGCCTGCAGATTCAATACATTTATCCTTCTGTATACATTCATATTACAGGTATATAAAAGTTATATCTCATCCTGTAGGATAAATGACTTGAAAAATGCATTTGGCCTTAAAACCCAATTCCGCTTTTAATGGAAAATCTTTATAGCGTACCTAATGAATCTCGAAACAGAGATGTAAGCATTATGCAACAAGTTTTAGGAATATATCAAGTTATCTAAATACATGACAATACAACTTTTACTTTATATACATAATTTATTACTACAGAGTGGACAAGTGGAATTTTACAGTCCTACTGAAGCAGACACCAATTTGTATTTACATCCTGCTTACATATTACAATATCAATTTCTGTTTCAGACATTCCTTTCTGTTTGAAAATAGGAATCACTGGACACAGATGCCCCACTTTATCACTTTTTTCCACTAAGTCTGACAACAGGACTGACATATTGACATATCTAGATTCCGACCTCCCCTTTTCACTGTGGGGACATAGAAAAAACATCTACCTTATATTTAGATCAAACTTTTTTTTTATAAACTAATTAACCCTTTCCCTCATAGAGGATACCATGAAATGACCTATGCGAACAGCATAAAACCAGATCAGCCTGTGAGTAACTCGCAGGCTGATCAGGTTTTATGCAGTTCGCTGCTCCTCAGTGGTCTGGAAATGAGGAGTTTGTAATTAAATTTGGTAAGGTTTAACTGTGGTTTTCTGCAGATCAGGCTTTATGTGGTACCTATTGAGTGCGTCAAAATGAGTCTATATGAGGGAAAGGGTTAACATCATATTGAATTATCAGTCATTTAGTAGAACAATTCATTTAACTTTTCTTTTACCAGACACCAACAAAATTATAGTAAGACTAAGGACTCCATACAATTCAGAGATACTGTTCTATGTAAGACTGTACACAGTTCTCACCTCATGGACTCTGTCTTGTTGAAGTATGTAGGACACATGGGTGGCACGTCGGTCAGGTTGTATTTCCTATTCCCGGTCCCTGCGTTGCCATACTCCAGGATCAGACTGTGCAGCTTGTCTACCGTGTCCGGCAGAGTCCAGCTGCTTTCCGAACCTTCCTCTGGCACCGCTAGCAGTTGTCTCCCTTTGTGTGGTACAGCAACACTCAGTTTCTCCGTCAAATCTGGACGGCGGGCTAACTCTAAACCACTGTAAAACAAGACATCTTGAATTAATATTCTTCCCTGTTCCAAAGTTTAACTTATTTTTTCCATTAGCAGCATATTAGTGAAAACAAGATTTAAATGGATGAATGATTTTTATGTGTAACACTGTCAAAGACCGTCATTTAAAATTCCTCTGTTAGTATTAATTTCAATATATTGCTACTGTGAACCTACGATGGACATAGTGTTGCTCCACAGAAATACCAAAATGCAGACAAATGGCATGATACCACACCAAATCACATCAAAACTGAACTATACCAAATTGCTAAGGAGGTTAGAAGTGATCATTAAAGACTATATCATGTTGTTTATCACATCACAACGTTTGTCAAAATAATTTACTACTACAAATAATTTTGCATGTTTTAAAGGTAGCTTTTTTTTTTTTTGCAGCTAGTATGAATCTGCAAATTTAAATGAAAATGTACCAGGACTTCCTTATATTTACTTGTTAACAGAACTGAAATGTGAAAAGTGGTGAAAATATATGTTGTTGCCAAGAAATGAGGAACCTCTTTACCACTCACATATACCAGTGTAGACCATGTAAAACTATAGGACAGACCAATACCAATTCTGCGTTGGAATACGCACACACATATATATTACAACTTTTCTGTCATAGAAATCCTGACCTGCCTTTGAGTTATTAGCGGTTGATCAGGTTTTATACTGGTCACACAAGTCATTTTACTGCTATTTCTTACATGGTTGTGGTTAAGGGACAAGCCATGAGATATATTATTACCTCCAGGAGCCCAGGTTCAGGCTCAGAATGAGGAAGACAGCCAGGATACAGGTCTTCTTCACTGTCGGGGTAACGGTAAATGTTTTCTTCAGAGTCTCATTCTGTAATTTAAATAGGATAATCCCTTTCATATAAACATTAAACATTTCAATAACATGTAAATTTCAGAAGAAAAAAAAACCCTGTCAAATGATATTCTAAGGAAGAAATAAACATTGATTATATAGTAAATGATCATATCTGAAATGGGAGATGAATACTAAGACACTGCCTTGACCCTACAGTCTTATATTGATCTTTTTTTTCAATAGCAGACGGCAACAGGACATAATAACATGTGCAATTCATATTAGCTTTCACTTTTTTTGTGAAGAAGGGAAATAAATTCACTAACATATAAAAGGAGGAAATAAAAGTTTGTTTTTTCCTACCTCACTGTTCAGGTCTGACACTTTTCGTTTTAATGCCTGGTTCTCTTGTCGTAACCTCTCGTTCTCAGCACTGAAGTCATGCAACCTCTGCTCTAGTGTTGACATGTACTGAAATAATAGTTTTAATTTCCCTAAACTGTTTAACCCGAATGTCTATTTTCATTTGGCATTTGATTAAACTAGACTTGTAATAGATCCATTTTTAAACCAATTGTACAAAAGAATAAAGTTAATGTTGACTGTCTACTCAAAGCAGACATTAATGTCCCTATTAGACAGTGTAGACACGTGGCATTGTACCATAAGGGAGTTGTTTTCTGACAGGATTATCCCAGCCCAGGTACATCATTCTGACGAAGGACAACATGTCCAGAAGCTGCTCTTATACACCAAACACCAGAAGCAATACAGACATACCAGTACCATTCTTCATTAATTTGATATTTTGCCAGGCACTAAAACCCTGACTAACAGCTACTGAAGCAGATGCTCTGATTGCATACAAAGATGATTACAGAAAAGATCAATTGATGTACTTCAAAACAGCAAGGTTTTATCTATTAGATAATTGAAAACAGAATTCCACTTGTGATAAAGAAATTATTCAGATAAATTCTGTCAAAATAATTTCAATGCTTGGATAGTTCTCAATCATTTCTTTAAGGGGCAAATGCCAACAAATGATTCTTATATAATTCCAGCAACGAATGTTCTTCAGGTGGGGGTATAAGTTGAACAAGAAATATGACCATAGGACACAGATGCCCCAACAACCGCTTTTTTGTTGAATGATAGCATGTCAAGAACCTTCGTCCAGTCTGACAAGGATTTCATACTAGAGGTTACAGTGACCATGACCTTTGACATAGTGACCTAAAAATCATCAGGGTTCATCTCCTGGTCATGGCCAATGTCCCTACCAGGTTTCACAAACCCAGGCCCTGTGGTTCTCCAGTTGATCATCGGACACGGATTTCAAACTAATGTACAGTGACCTTGACCTTTGACCTAGTGACCTCAAAATTTATAGGGTTCATCTACTGGTCATGGCCAATGTCCCTACCAGGTTTCACAAACAAAGGCCCTGTGGTTCTCAAGTTAATGATGGGACAAGTTTTGGTCATATGGACATACATACGGACAGCAGCAATGCTATAGTGGGGGCATAAAAAGTTGAAACAATAATAAGTACATGTATTGTAGGAACTTACTTCCTTTTTCCTTTTGCGAGACAGACTTGCAGACTCCCGGTTCTTGATCATTCTCTGCTGTCTCTTAATGGCCTTGCACTGGAACATACAACATGGGCCATTCATTTCGGAGGTTTGATTTTCACACTTGACAGTTCTTGTCTTTACTTTCTTACATTAATACTGAATCAATTTCTATCAAATCTGACAAAAAGAATGCTAAATGAATGTATTATAGGTGGTTCAAATCTGTGTAATGATTTTGTCATGAAAGTAATGATAAATACAATTCATATCCCATGTTCTTGAATGTGCCCCATATGATACCACCAAACTTTTGTTATTGAAATGATCTGCGCATGACCAAGGTCTCCTGTTTGTGGACCCACAAAGTTATGACCTTAACATGGATGAACATTAGATTAACAAATTTTGTTAATTTAAACCAGGGCTCACGCTGTCTGTCGCCAAAGGCGCCAAATGCGACAAAATTATGAAACTGGCGCAAGATTTTTCTAATTGGTGAATGTGTTTGGAGCATACGAAGAAGAAATCAGTAAATTAGTACCGCAGTTATTTAAGTTTTGTAATGCACAAAAATACAGGTCGCTCTACACTGTATACTACTTTACGTAACCAGCACCTGCTGTGGGATTATCCAATCAACAGGCATTCTAAGGCTTCCTGATTATGCAAAGATGTGGAATACTCGGATGGTATTGGCAGTTTATAACTTGTTTATATTTGTCACACTCTCTACCGACTTTTGTTTATACCTGTATTTGGAACTGCTATGAAATTGCGCAATCATCACAATGGCGGCCATTTGCGAAAAACATTAGCAATGTTTCATTACTACCGTTTCTTTAAAAGATTTAAATTGATTATTTAGTTTACCTATTTAGATTCCAACTGGTAAATAGCGTAGATGTACCGATGTATATAAATGACTCGATACTAATCGCTAATGGAGCGAGTCAAAACGTATCCAAACTAAAACGTACCCGATATATAACGTATCCAATTTTTTTTTTTTTTTTTTTTTAAATTTCACTTAATATTTCCATATAATATTTTTAGTCAGGTTATTATTTATGATTTTTTTGTTGGAAAAAATATTTTTTTTTAACATGAACGCTTTTTTTCCTTTGGTTATGTTTGGTTCTTGATGTATCAAAATATTAATATACCTATTCTCATTGAATGAACTATTTTGTTTGACAATTGAATGAAATATTTTTTTAATAATTTATTTATAAAACTAAATGTCAATTAAATTCATTTAATTTTCATTTAGAATTATATGACAGTATTTGTATTGTTTTTATTTCCATATATTTTTTTTATTTCTTTTTTTTTTATATTTAAATATTATGCACCAATTGAATATGTCTTTGACAGTTCAAGTATAGCAAATGCATATATCAAACCAGTATATAAAGACAATAAAAATTTCCGAAAACATCAAACTTGCATTAAATTTGGCTCCAACTTCTTAAATTTGGCTCTAATTTTTCTCATTTGGCGAATGTGTTGGCGCAAACATTTTTACAGCCAGGGTGAGCCCTGTAAACTATCTATTAAACGTTGATTAGGAACTTATATTAATCCCTCTTGATGGTTTCTTTGTTAGCCCAGTACTTTGTGCCTTCGAAGGCCATGAAAGTCAGTAAAGTTACCACTGAACCTTGGTGCACAAAGTTTAAACATGCACTGTAACCTTGATCTTTAAGCTTGTGACATCGTTTGTGTACAAGACACATCAGCTGGTCATGGTTAGGATTTGTGCCAAATCTGACCAAGATCATCTGAGTTATAAAACACATTTGCCACCATCATAAAGAGGGCATAAAAAGCAATTTCGTCCCACCCTTGAACAGGCCAAAAATCTTACATCTTTATCCTCCACGACTGCAGTGTTGAGGGCGTGTAGAGGTACAGTGGGCGGGGCTGCTGTGACAACAGGGGGTAGTTTGACCACACCTTCTTGCTTGGGGGGCTGGAACCGCAACACACCCTGGTTTGTCAACCTCTGGAACTCTTCTGGAGTCAGCACCAGGGACTTCTGTGTACTCAATGGCACTGCATAAAGATTAAAACATCATTTCAAAACAAAAATAACAATGAAAATCACACTTATTTAGATAAACAAGATGTTAACTTAAACATATACTGTAGATTTCAAAAAATTAGATTAGAAAATATGTTCATGAAAGGCAGAAAATAATAACTGCACTGTTTTCTTTGAAATCAATGATGCGTCTGCAAATGGCATCAGATTTTCTAAGACACTCTGTACCATGTTTAAACAAATGGTAAGTTTTAAAACCTTATCATATGAAGAAACATGAAGAAATTATATTGACATTAAGCTATTACATTTATCAAAACATCAATATTTGATAGTTTCATCATAGCATACAACCTACCTTGGGCTTGAACTTTGGGCTTTTTGGGGCTACTTGGCTCCACTGACTGGCATCCCTCTGGTTTGGGTTGGATCTTCACTTTAGAGTTCAGAATGGTGTTGATGTTTACGTTGGTTTCCGTGGTGATACTAAGGTATAATCATGAAAAGGTAAATCAGTTGTTCTGGAATCATAGTCTAAATCTGGCTCCTATTTCATCAATATTACCTATAGCTGAAAACTTAAATTTCATTTTTTTTTTAATTGAAATTGCTTCCCTAATGAAACACTTGAATATTCATTTCTTGAGAAACAAAAGTAGTATGGTACTTTTTTTAACATTCACTTCAGGGATCTTTTATACATAAATTTAAGGGACCTTTTTTTCACACTAATTAAAGGGATCTATTTTTACATTAACTTATTTAATTAAATATTTTGTAAAACATGACTAGTGGAATAAAGACATTCTAACAGTATTACTCTGGTGGAATACAAGCTATACAAAGAGCAGTTCTCAGTCTGAAATCTTGACCATGTAACTTTCTCTCTAAGGTACTAACAAGTGACAAATAGTATTAAACATGATCAGCCTGCATTTTCTTATCCTGGTTACACATGCCATATTTCTATAAATCTGAAAGTGGCAAATGTTAAAACCCTCACACTTAGACTACAGCATCATTTTTTTTTTGAACTGAGGTGACAATCACTTTCAAAAGCTTTAGTCGGTCACCCTGTGCTTTCTTGTCTCAGCTTCTGAATATGACAAGCATCGTAGTTGATCTACTCTACTTTCATTCTAAAATCAAGACAAACTGTTACAAATATAAATGTGACACTAATCATCACAATCTGCCTTTCTCATGTACCTTATCAGTTTTGTCATTTAATTTCATCCCTATATAAATTGCTATGCAACAATAAAAACTCTCACAAATGAATATCAGATTACTAAGATAAAGTAGGAAATAATCAATAGTGGAGACATCTGCTCCACAATACATTACAAATATTTTCTCTATGTTGGATAGTTTACTCAGAGGAAGAAATTCTTATTCAGAAACATCTATACAAGTGAAACTACAATGGTAATCTAACCCTTTACAACAGCAGACCCTTCTTCCAGCAACCATCCAATTAAATAATACTTTTAATTGTTCTTATCCACTATAAGCAAAGTAAAGGCCTAATAGTTACTTACTGTACAGGTATAAAGAAATGTGCACTAGGTATTTTTACTGGGATGGAGTATGGGATTGTAAGGTAAAAAGCTTGCTTATAAAACTGAGGACAACAATGTTAAGACTTTTTTTTCTTTGTTTAAGACAGTTCTATATCACTCATCATCAGACATTCACGGTCTGTTCCTTCCCTTACTCTCCATTCATGTATGAAGAGTTAGCGTAATCAGCAGCCGTTCATTTTCCTGTAATTTATATTACTAAATTGCTTGAAATTATTTAAAGAAACATCTGAAGATGGTGACATCTTCTAGCAGTAGGAGATTGAACCTGACTTACAATGTACTAGATGGGGATGCTGGGTTGATAATGGTGACATCATGCGGAGACAGAGGACTCAGTGTTATGGGTGACTCCAACTTGATGGCATCTGTTGACATCAGGGGTAGCTGGCTTGAACACTGTACACAGACATACCAATATATAATGACATATAATAATAATAATAATCAGCACAGACCCCTGAGCCCAGAGCAAACAGACATGTAAATACATCTGGGATTTTCTTATGTTTATATATTTAGGCTTTGTATATTAAGATCTTATTTACATAAAGTATTAGAGCATGTTCACATAAATCTTAATGGCTGGATAGCTGATTATACCATCTTTTTTCCTTTACTGATATTTGGTAGTCTGTATACAGTAAAATTTGTAAGCAGCAAACGGCTTTTATAAATAAATGGTCTCCATATGAGACGTAGATGTCCAGACAGCTAGCTGAGTAACATTCTGAGTGTGAGATCAACATTTTGGGATCATTCTTGTTATGCTGCATAATTAACAAACAAGAGGGCCATGATGGCCCTGAATCGCTCACCTGAGTACCATTGCTTCAACTGATGTCAAGGTTTTTAAACAGACAAGGATTCTGATATAACTTAATCTAAAACATTTTACCCCTGACAATACTACACACCAAATATCTAAGCAATGGGCCATATGGTTTCAGAGAAGACTTGGGTGCAGGGTCATTTATCACCGTAGGGCCAAGACTTTGAAAATCTTTGTAATGAACCATTAGATGCTACTACATACCAAAAATCTTAGCTCTAGGCCTTATTGATTCATAGAAGAAGATTTTTTAAGATTTTCCTATTTAACTCTATGTAAAACAAGTGACCCCTGGTGTGGGGTCATTTATCACCATTGGGCTATGATTTGTACAATCTTGGTAGTGGCCCATAAGATGATGCTACATACCAAATATCTAAGCTCTAGGCCTTATGGATTCATAGAAGAAGATTTTTTAAGATTTTCCTATATAACTCTGTGTAAAACAAGTGACCCCTGGTGCGGGGTCATTTATCACCATAGGGCTATGATTTGTACAATCTTGGTAGTGGCCCATAAGATGATGCTACATACCAAATATCTAAGCTCTAGGCCTTGCAGTTTTGCAGAAGAAGATTTTCAAAGTTTGCATTTTTAAAATCTATTTTTAGCTCCTGTGACCTAATTATGCAATGGACCAGAACCATTTATACAACTTTAGTAGAGCTTCATCCAAGGAACATTCCTGCAAAATATTTTTCAAATTGGCCAAGCCGTTTAGGAGGAGATGTTGTTTGAAGCAATTGTTGACGCCGGACGCACGCACGGACGCACGGACGACGGACGCCGGACAAAAGGCGATCAGAAAAGCTCACCTTGAGCACGTTGTGCTCATGTGAGCTAAAAATAGTACACAGAGATCTCTACAGATCTTCCACAAGTTGCAATCCTGTCCTGAAGATTGCAACACTAGCCTGACAAATCCTGACAACTGTAACACTAGCCTGACAAATCCTGACAACTGTAACACATGTCTGACAAATCCTGACAACTGTAACACTAGCCTGACAAATCTTGACAACTGTAACACTAGCCTAGCTAAAAGAAGGCCTAGTTGACTTGTGTACCACTGTGCTGAAAAAAAGATTACTTATATATTAGTAATTGACAAAAGATTGTGAAGTTGCTGTTTTGGTCAACAGTGGAAGTCCAAATGGCACACAAGCAGTGTAATACGTACCAATGATATGGCACTATCTCCGCTGTCTGAGAGGTTGGAGGGTACTGGAGACAGAGGTTCTTTCTTCACACATACATCTGGGGACTGCGCACCCATGAAACCTGCATACAAAGTCATTAAAAGAAGTGAGAAGCATGGTGTATTTCAAATGACTAGTCAGTGATCATACATACAGAACTTATACTACCAGTCCACAGATAATAAAAAAAGAGTTAAAAATACTTTTATCTATTCATTTAAAATTTTGGAGAATTTATTCCTAATTAAGGGTCCTGGCCTTTTGTCTTGAAAATACCTAAGTATGACCTCTGTCCTATAAAAATAAAGAGCTGAGGCAGAGTTTGAGTCCGAGAATGAAAACCATATTTCAGTACCATTTTGAGTTTTGAGAACATGGACTGATGGAGCAATTCTTCAATATTTTGGAAAAGGACTCCAGATATACTGAGCATATCCAACACATATATGGGAGGACTCAAACATTGTAAAAACTCAGTTTTCACAATGCTAGTGAGAATACTGCATATTACAGGAATTTAAGTTCATCACATCATGATTTATTAAGTCCATTTCAAAATTAACAATTTACCAACTCATGCTTTTATACAAAAATTTCCTTAATTCATAAAACATCTACATAAGGAAATAAAGCACTTAATTTTTACCTAAAGAAACCATAAAAAAAGTTGTTGTTTTTAGGGGGGGGGGGTAAGGGAATCACCGTTAAACCTACTTAGAATGAGAACTACTTCAGTTTGATAAAAAAAAAACAAAAAAACTTGCTTTTCGGTTTTCTTGCAATAGATATGCTACATTTCGTTATTTAAGGAAAAAATCTGCCTGTCATATCTAGGTCAAATTTCAGCCATTACATGGGCCATTGGCTATACCATTTCATAGCATGAAAGACCAAAAAAACCAGGTCATAAGAAACTGACAGTGTTGATACTTGATGGCAGCCCAGGCTTACCCGGCTTTATACCTGCATGTCATAAGGTCCTCACAGGATCCTTATCACAAGCCCTTCTGGAATTCAGAATAACAAATGTAAATTTCTATGGAGAGGACATCTAACTGTTATAAAATCCTTTGTAAATCCTAGAGAGAACCCTGCTGGACACATAGGTCATTTCTTTGGTAAGTCTCTTGGAGTAAAGCTGAAAGAGCTGCAGGGCTTCAAACCCATATCAACCCTTACCACTGACTCCACTGTCTGAACTGTCACTCCAGTCGTTCAGGAGGTCGTCGTGTGTGGTGGTGGTGGTGGGCATGTAACCCGGCAACACATCCTCTCCTGTTCCAGACACCTGCAGGCATTTGGGATGTTCCATCAAATTTCAAGAATATGCTTTTCAGCATTCTTTTTTTTTATTATGAATAGTAATTTTTCAATATTTTTTTTTTTTTAATTAATCAGGAATGGGTATGAAACAGTAAAAGTTAAGAAGTTGATATGAAAGAAATTAAAACATACCTTCTCATTTTTGTTATCAGAACAATTGTTTGGAAAACAAACTTTTATTAGTATTACTATCATAGTCACAGACAGAAAAAAAAAATTAAAAGAGGTTCTCTGCATTACAGAGTAATCATATTTTTTCATGCCCATTGGGATACAAGTTTTTACAACTTATACTAATCCTTGCATTGGACAAGTACTTTGCACCTGGAGAGGGCCATGAAAGATTCTTACCCCTATACAGATTTCTATCTGAATACCTTCAAATCTACAGTAATGTATGTTAGTTTGTTGGGTTAAATGTCCCTTTGACAGTATTTCATACATTTGGAGACAGCCACACTGCAGCATCACACCATGGACATGTCACAATGCGGCATGATACCACACCCAGTCACATTATCCAAACACTGGGCCAACTACCCTGGAACTATCCTCATATGCTGAGCACCAAGCAACTGAGCTATACCAGTATTTTTTTTTCAACTTTACAGCCAGGGATCCAACACACATCTTCCATTTCAGGGCTTCTAACCAAACATTTTAACAGCTACCAGGACCAGTTTATTTGCGGTTACCTGGAAGTCGACTGGCAGGTCATCCATCAGGTCCATGGCTGGGAGACTGTCCTCAAACCCCATCATTTGGGTCAGCTCTAAACTGGCCTCTGTTGATAAGAAACACCGAAATTAAACAGGGATATTGATAGAGGACTAATTCAAATAAAATGTGACCAAAAAAAAAATAAACAAGAAAGTCAGTAAAACTGACAGATGCTCCTCGAAGAACGTCATTGTTACAAATAAGGCCTTGGTCAATGGGTGGGAGGATATGTTAAGGACCGGAATGGGATCAGCACATACTTATCATGTATAGAATCCAGGTAATGCGCATCTCCTCTTGGTAATAAAGCTTCACATAAAAAGTTTTGTTGAAATCAAGCCGTTAGTTCCTGAGAAATAGTCCAGACAAGGAAAGTGTGATGGACGAACGAACGAACGAAGCGGCGACTATATGCGTCACCTTCAGTGAGCATAAAAAAAGGTAAAAAAAAAGCTCTTAACTCTCTAAACAGTAAACCATATTATATATTCTTGTTCCTTTTGATGAGACACAAGATAAAATGGTAAATACTTTGGTGTCCCCCAAGATCACACAGGGGTCAGGCCCCACCCCCAAAATTTGACTTAGGACCTTTCAGCTCAAAGCTGTTGAAATCCCCATTCCTAAATCATATCTATTCTCCTCATCAGATGAGATGTTTTACCAACTCTAATTTGGAGACTTAGTAACAGTTTACTATTTAATAATAGTGTTATTTACTACTGAAAATTAAGTGACTAGTCATACATTTCAATGTGTGCTCATATCAAAGAGGTTAAACAACACTCTTGACATATGACTGGATATTTGAAATAGTGTATAATGGCCTAAACAACAATTAGCTGACATGATTATGATTGACATTACTAGCATATTGAATTTTGTGGGGTTTTGTTAAAATGATATCTCCTGTTAAATTAGGCAAATGACATGAATATCAGTCAACAACATGGTAGTAGGGGCCATAACTCTCTTAAAAATTGAGGAACCAGGTCAGTCGACGATATGCGTATCTACTCTTGGTAATAAAGCTTCCCATAAAGTTTCATTGAATTTAAGCCATTAGTTCCTGAGAAATAGCCCGGACAAGAATCATGCAACATGAAATATAGGCCAAAAAGTCAAGGGGCCATAACTCTGTGAAAAATTTAGGAATCGGGTCATGCTGAGGATATGCGCATCTCCTCTTGGTAATCAAGCTTCCCATAAAGTTTCGTTGAATTCAAGCTGTTAGTTCCTGAGAAATAATCCGCAAAAGGAAAGTGTGACGGACGGACGGACAGACGGACGAAGCGGCGACTATATGCGTCACCTTCGGTGAGCATAAAAATCTTTTACAATTGACACATCAAATGATGTTGTCAATTGTCCACCATTTAAATCAGTATTATGCAAAATACTCGCAATAGCTGAAAATATTTAGACGAAATAAACATAGGCAAATTATGTTAAGTGAGGCAATTCTCATTCGCTAATATATTAAACTATCTCATAGCTCACTGCACGACATAAATACATTTTATAAGACAACTTTCGTCTACCCAAAATTTGTGTTCCCAGTTTAACCCTGACTGTACACATCTTTTTCGGAACACTCGGTGTTAATTGTAGACAATAGAGGAAGGAAAGTGGAGTTTTTCATGAAGTATTTCACCTTCTTAGTTACAATGTATGATAATTTCTTTAACTAAAATGGTAAATTATTATGTCTGCCATAGGTTAATGTGTTTTTATTGTGTATTGCTCATGTTTATGCTTTTGATGAATGAAAATATAACGCGTTAGAATTAAGGCAGAGTTTGTTACATCAATGTTAATCTCTACTGAGATCCGCTCCGGTTATTTTTTTCATATTGGCCTCCGCTGGATCTCTACTCAGGCCTTATATAAAAACTTCAGGAAATTTACACCGATACCCCTACCTCGTTTAGGCCATTCAAATCGATTGTATTATGATGCAAACCTAAAAATCCACGCATGTATAGTAAGAAGACCAGGGCTCATCCTAGAGGGCGATTCGGGCGAAGAAGTTGCTCTCGGCCTATAAACTTCGCTCTCTACAAACATCAAAGTGAAATTCACTTCGACGCCTATTTCGGCAGCGGTTTGTTCTTGCTTTGATGTTACCAAATAGATTATCGGTCTATTTCGCATTCGGCAGAGCGACGTCGGCGTTACCAATTCAGAAAACAACCAATCAGCGCATTGGTTTTACCTGTCAGCCTCGTTTTCAAATTCACTCATGCATAAGTGCAAAAACATGGACAGGAGGGAAGTGTAAACAATCGATAAGCTGTATAAAAGAAATGGGGTGTGATGCCGTGTATATCAGAAACTGACACTAGTTGACAGGTAAGTAACGGGTACACAAACCGAAGGGGGGGGGGGGGACATTTGTTTATAGTATTCTGGTCTTCCTCGCCGTGTAAAAGGTTGATCTTCCCCCGAAAAGTAAGCGAGTAGAACCGAAAGTCACCCCAGACTTTTTTGAGTAAATTGCAAATAAGAAATGACAATTATTCGAATATGCATCTTTATAAACAGTGTTTTGTTTGTATTTGGCAGTCTGTCTCAAAATTTAATGTTGTTTACATCATTAGTAATCTGAGCAAACTCATGTCGCTTTTTTCATGGTTATAGGGCGAAGCGCCCAAGCCCGGCAGTAAACGTAAACTTGAAAGTCTCTCTGCATCTCCGTCAAGAAAATTTCAAAAAACAAACTCTCAAAAGTCATATGATTGGTATGAACAGGACAGTAAGGGTATTTGGCACTGCTCTCTGTGTAGATCTGCTAAATTTGATAATGCTTATGCGCGTGGACATGATGCTCCAGCAAAAACCACAAACCATGATTGACATGCATCATGTTTACAAGTATTACGAAATTCTTAAAACTTATGGGGGGAAAAAAAAAACTTTTTTTTTCTATCTGTTTTTCCTTCTATTTTTTCTCCTTTTTTTACATATAAAAATCAAGCAACATTTTTTTTCTTTCCTTCTTTCTTTCATTCTATTTATAAATTTAATTCTTTCTTTCTTGCATATTCAAAAAACATTTTTTTTTTCTTTATTTTAAAAATCAAGCAACATTTTTTTCCTTCTTTCTTTCCTTCTTTCTTTCATTCCATTTATAAATACAAAACTCCACATAAAATCTCTCACTTCTCCCTGATGTTTCTCCACTTTTCCCTCCTCTGAGCTGAGGGAGAAGTCACTTCTCCCTTTTCTCGGAGCCTAGGATGAGCCCTGAAGACATATTTTTCTTTCCATTTCATTCAACATCATTGTCTTAGCTTGCCGATTCCATGAAATACTGTGACAGAAATCACCAAACCGCTCACCTCATATTTTTAAAAACAGACATTTTGTAAATTGTAAATATTGATCACGTGACTAGTGGTGAAGCAGTTTAAACTACAGCTCGGTTCAGTTGCGACTGTTCAACAGTAAAAGGTAAATGCTCTTTTCCAATAAGTCGGCCCTGGCAAAATCAAAGAAAATTTGCTGTATAAAACGATTTTTCAAAATAAAGTTTATGTGATATACGTTCTTTTTACTTATAGATCGAGAAAACCATACACTGCTCTGTATCGCATAACCCGCCAGTTGAATAACTGTAGTTATCCAATCACAGATTAGTCACGTGATAACCATCACATGTAAACAATATGGCAGTTAATACGGCGAGTTTGGAGGTTTCGTGAGTCCAAAGCTGTAAAACTGGTGAAATCAGTAAGCTAAGACAATGATGTTGAATGAAATGGAAAGAAAAATATGTCATCTTACTAGATATGCATGGATTTTTAGGTGTGCATCCTAAAACAATCGATTTGAACGGCCGAAACGAGGTAAGGGTATCGGTGTAAATTTCCCGAAGCTTTTATATAAGGCCTGAGTAGAGATCCAGCAGAGGCCAATACGAAAAAAATAACCGGAGCGGATCTCAGTAGAGATTACATCAATGTATATACAGAGCCAAGAGACATAGCATATAAAGAAAATGTCAAAATAGTAAAATCAATACACTATGGCTTATTTATAGGACAACATCAAACACAACTAAAAAATCAACTAAATTTTATCATTTCAAAACACAATTAATAACATTGCATTTTTGAGTTAAACAAATATACGAGTCTGATGTCTGACTAGTGTGGGGGAGTTTTGGCTGGGAAAAAATGCCTACTGTGACTTGGGCCGACTTTGAAGGGATTTTCGGCCGGGGATTTTCCATTCGCCCAAAGGGACGAAGAATTCAGATGTCAACAACTGGACACCAAAGACAAATTGAAATTTCTTCTATAAGTGAAAACCAAACGTGCTAGTTTGTCAATCAAATGTGTCTGTTAATTTGCCTTCCACTTTAAATAATTCAACGTAGATCAAGCTGAACGTAGCTTGTTACTACAAAATGTCAAATATCGATTAAATTTTGAGACAATTATCATCGAGGCAGTCACTTACCCCAGTCCTCGTTTGAGAGCATGTTATTAGCAAAGAATTTTCTATCAACTTCTGAGACGAATTCCATTGTAAACAACTGCTGAATTCACAACAAGGAAGTTTAAAAATAATAATTCAGTAATTATCCATTTTTCAGCGTGGAAATAACAATATCCCAGCATGCATTGTAACCGGAAATTCATATACAATAAAAATCGCTTTATCTTGGCAAAACTCCTTGTGATGGCCTCCCTTGCTAGAAATGTGACGTCATTAGCTCACTTTGAATCAAAGCGCATAATGCCCGACAGACTGTCGGCAGGCATGCTGAACTAGCTAGATACATGTAAGTAGTTTAAGCAGGGTTGCTCTTGATAGAGACGAAGGTAATCTGACGCCATATGACACGTTCTCCTGTAACTATAGTTACTAGTTGTAAGGCATCTGAACTCGTTCTAGGTTTCATCATAAACTCTCCGGCAGTCTCTCAGTGCCCATTAATTACGATCCTGAGTGTGGTCCCATTAATAAAATGCACCTGTAAGGTGATTATGACCTTACTAGTCTGACATAAACAATTGCATTGCATTGATATGCTACTGGGCGCGAAGGGATACAAAACGGTGAAAATGGCTGTGGTAAAAGTGAGGCTGAGGCCCACACTTTAGCATCCTTTAAGAGTGGACTGTCTACCATATCAATTTAAATGAGCACTTCGTCCCAGCTGTCAGTAGTTCAGAGTGGTGGGCTCGAGCTGTACCAGCGGGGTCTCACACCTTGGTACCGCCACGGAAGCTGGAAGGGTCTCGCCCTGACAGTTCGAAAGCAGCTGGGGGAAACATTTACTTTTCTTTCTTTACTGTCAAATTACATGGCTATTACTAGTTCTGCCTTTCCTATAATTTCTCTTTTTCCCCTACCCTTTTCTTAGCGTACCGTTGTAAAATTGTCAACTTTATGACAGCTCAACGTATCAATGTAGATGTAGAATGTAAAGCAACACTGCCTGCTTTTGATTTACGGGTACCGCCAGCCAAAAGTCACACGAAAATCACGATACCGTTTTGACTCCAACGAGAAATGGTCAAATTTTCGGCAGTTTCAGTAATTCGCTTTTCTTAGTTTTGACTACACAATCCATTTGTTCTCTGATTTTGAATAGGGTTGCTTGCAGCGCCGTTCTATGGTAGCAAATATTTCTGCACCGGACAACATTTCGGGGCTATATCTAGATATCTATAAATGTATGAAGATTTCCCTCCTTTTTCCTCCATTTTTTTCTGCCTTATCACTTCCTTCATGTTTATTTCAATACGATTTTATTATGGAATTTGAAACTGCATTAAAATGTGTCTTAATAAACTGTAATGATAAAAGAAAATGCGCAAACATTCGAATTTTGAACCATCAACGGCTGGAATTTCCAGCACCCGGTAACAAATATATGATAAACATCCGTCTGTACAAAACTGTTGGCACATTGGTTCATTGGATAAGATAGTTAGGATGTTCGCCAGCGAGGATTGTGGGTTCGATTCGTTTGTTGTTTTAGATTTGCTTCCCCATATAAAAATAAATCTTATCAACTGTAGGCAAAAGAATTAGGAAGAGAAAAAGTTGCTATGTGCTCATTGTATGCAGTCTATTGAGACAAATGTGTGTTCATCTTTTCTTGTAACGTCGTGCTCACGCAAGGTAAAAACGTGTTTATAACTGGGTTTATTGGCATAGCTTGAAAATTTGATCCTCGTTTATTAGATTTCTTTGATAAACAAAAGAAATGAGACATCATCACATGAAAAACCCTGTTCTCTCTCAGCGCTTTTAGCGCTTTGATTGCATTGCTCACCAAATGTTAGAATGAGTCGGGTTGAATTAATAATATAACATATCTAAGTTTTAAAAAAATAGAGATATCTTTTGTATTTAAAAATAAGAAAGATTTTTAGCTCGCCTTTTTTTCAAAGACCAAAGTCGAGGTATTGTCATCACTCTTGTGTCGTCGTCGGCAGCGTAGTCGTCGTGAAAAACTTTAACATTGGCTTGCTGTAACTTCTAAACTATTAATGGTACGGTCCCACTATCCCGATTGTGGGCCCGATCGACCCTGATTCGAGGGATCGGGAAACATCATAAAGACATCGCGATGAAACGTAACTCCATCGTGTACGATCGTTAGTCTTCCTTGGGCCATCGGTATTGGTCGGCATCAATCGGCATACGGCCCCGACTTTAACAAACATACTTCTTCTTTTCGGGCTCGATCGTGCTGCATCGGGCCCATTTTTGAATCGGGCCAGAATCGTAAAGCCATCGTAAAGCTTCCGTAAATCCATCGTATGACATCGTTAGTCTTCCATGGTCCATCGTGTTGTAATCGGGAAACATCAAACCACGGAAGACCCCCGATCTCTTAAAGAAAGCGTTACGATAGACCATGATGTCAATACGGAGTCGACACGAGTCTTACCGATGATGTTACGATAAACTGGTTGTAGCCGATAGAGATACGATCTACACCGTTGAATGCCGATAGAGGCCCGATGGGAGCCCGATATCAGCACGGAATACTCTCGGTCTTGGCATTTTGGTATAAATAGGGACTGAAATATGGGATCAGCACCAGTTTATCTCAAGACTTGGTACAGGATGGACCTTTTGATAAACAAGAGAAGAAAAAGACTCCAGCAGCTCAACTGGCAATTACAGCTAAGCAATCAGGAAAATAATAATAATCTAGTGATGCTGAGAACACTACCAGAAAAGCATCGAAAAAAAAATCGTAAAAGAGCTGTTTGGGTGAAACCCTGGGTTCATAGAAGGCTAGAGTTAGGCCAGTACAGTCGTCTGATGGAAGAACCTCGCCACCTACCGGGGTCAATCGTGCGTGATCGGGAAGCAATCGTGGCTCTATCATTAAGCAATCCGGTATGAACGTGTATAATCGTTAGGCATTCTTTACTCTGTCGAGTGCAATCGTGATACAATCGGCTATTCTACCCTCTATCGTTACCCTTCCTGGTGTCGAACGTGTTTCGATCGGGACTCTATCGGCATACATCTTAACTCTGTCGGGTGGCATCGTGCTCTAAAAAGTGTATCGTGTTGAATCGGGGGCAAGTTGTCATCTTGAATCGTACAATAATCGTTATTAAAACGTGTATGTGGGACTAGAAATATGAAAGTGTGTTTTGTGAGCCCGTTCGCACACGATCCATCCCATTCTGCTGGGGCCCCGGGCCGTCTAAATCTTCTTTCAAGGGCCATAACTATAGGTCCATTTTGACCAAATTTATCTCCCTTTAAAAATACAGTGAAAAAAACTTTAACCATGATATGTCATCAAAATTTACATACTTGCCCATCAAGGGCCATAACTCTGATTCAGATGGTCTGTCAAACCGTAATTTAACACTGAAAATAATGACATGTACACAAAACTTATTCTCCGGCGACTTGATGTTTTAATTTCAAAATTCTACTTGTATGTAACGTGTTAAATATTAGAAAATATGTGATGGTTATACGAAATCGGAAATAAAGAACAAGTCGATCGATATATATACATGTGAAAAAAATCGATTGATAGATCTATCTATTATGTTCGGCTAGATATAAGACAATAAAATTATAACGAATCATTTATAAATCATATTCTGACAAATCAAATTTATATAGATCTAATAAGCTCGGCTAAAAATATAAAATAATCATAACAATGAATAATTTTGAATTACACTATGGATAAGACGCGAAATTAAAAATATAAAATATATATTCACAGGGATTCTACGTATATACATATATTATTATGTTTTACAGGATCGCTGATATTAAAACTGAATGATTAGTACATATCGATTATATATTCTTAAAGATAAAACGTTTGGGAAGATCAAAATATATCACAATTCTTATAGTATAGGGAATAATGTATCTAGACAGCCAGACATTTAAGATTCCGAATAACTGGAGAGCCAACTTTAAATCATCACTGTATATAGACAACGTGCGTGCTGATGTGGCTGCCCGACGGCCTTTTAAGAATAAGTGTAAAAAAAAAAAAAAAAAAAAAAAAAAAACCTTGAGTTAATTATTTACGAGTATGAATTATGTGAATGTTCTAAGGTCCATAATAAATATATTTCAATAGTTTGCAGTGTTGCAGTATCAGGGGTCAGATAAAATCCTCATATTATTATTATTCCATATTTGACTATAAATATATTATTCAACGCAAAATAAAGAACATGGATTTATGCATGATGGATGGATGGATAGATGGATGTCTGTTTATTCGGTTTAATGTCAAACCGCAGTATATTTCAGTCATTTGGAGACAATGTCTACTTGACACAGATATATTTTGCCAAACTACAGTATCACGCAGTAGACATTTGGCATGATACCAAACCTAGTCACATTATCCTGACACCGGACTAACCACTCCTAGAACTACCCGTATATGCTGAGCGCCAATTAAGCAAGGAAGCTATGCCAGTACCATTTTCTACGACTTTGGTATGTCGCGACCGGGACTGTATGCGTGTATGAAGATTAACAATTTAAGGACTGTACTCACATAACCAGGGTCTCCTTCTGCTACATCGTGTATATAAAAGGCACCCTGATATATAGTATTAGATCAGTATATTTTTATATTTTTAAATCAGTTGACAATTTATTCGCACTCCAACCTTGTGACTCATGTGTACTTACTAGTATTAATAGAATTAAGGAATGTGCATATTTATAAATGTTAAGTGACATTAAACCTAGAACAAATATTTTGTCTGAAAGAAAAAAGAATCAGATTGCACCATTTAAAGTTTAAACTTTATTTATATTACATCGAATGCGAAATAAGTTATCGCAAATTATCTTAATAACTCTCGATGGCTCTGGTGGCGGCGTATATGGTCACTATTGAGGGAGGAAACCGGAGAAAACCAACGGGCGACCACTGTACCCTCTCACGTACGTAACCAGGAATTGATCGCGGGACATATTGGTGAGATGCGAGGCGCGTTACCATTACGCTATCCAGGCAGCATTTTTGTTTAAATCATCATGCCCCCACCCTCTTTGAGAACCCCCCCCCCCCCCCGGAAACCATCGGGTAACACACCCTTAGACCTGCTAGCTCACCTTTGATGGACGTCTCCCATTTTAATGCAAGTACGACATTAATAATGTACATATAAATCTATCTATTTGAAAAAAGAGAAAAAAAGAGTATATTTTGAGAATACCGGGTCGGAGATAAAGATTTTTCCCACACGAGCGGGATGCTATGGGTACCCATTTCTGTATGTGAGGTGATCAAGAACACTAGGACGTGTGGACGTAGTGTCGGTATAATGAAAATGGGTTTGGAATTGTGGCAATGGAGAATATCTAGAGGCAGGGTGCTGTTATCACTTCCCCCGGTACAGATTATGTTTATATCTGTATCAATCAGCGTGCTAGGTGTATGGTAAAGGTACCAACACTACGCTTTTTCCCGGCACATGCGTTCCAAGTTCGATACCTGGACCCGCACGTGAGAGATTGCAGTGGTCACCTGTCAACTTTGGTTTTCTCTCAGTATACGAGTATTGACTACCTACGCCGCCATCGACATAAATGCAAGCACAATGTGTATTATCGAGTTTCATATTTTGCAATCGTTGTAAGATAAATAGTTTGAAATTTAATATAGGTAAGTATTGTAAGAAATTGTTCCACAGGAATCAATAAAGGCGTTCGTAGTTGGTATTTTAATTATGATGCAAGTAATATTGCGCTGAGTACAACACTCGGTAATAAAATTGTGATATACACCGACCATCGTTACATGAATTTACTAATGATCATACATTTTCAGCACATTAAAAAAAAATCCCAATAACAGAAAAAGAGCACAGTTTTAACATGCATTGTTTTTGGTTTTATTGGTTTTCTCAGAATTCCTCGGAAACACGCGCTTTCAAAATAAGAATTAGACAATCGAGAATATTTTCCCGAATTTTTCTTCCGTTTGTGAAAATGCAATAAGTCTGTTTTTGTCATTTGTGTCTGATGCTCCGATGCCAATGATTTGGCCTTGCACGACTGTGTCGTCCGGAGTGGGGACCATCCAAGCAAGCGGCATGCCTCCACTGTTTTCGTTTTCGGGCGTGTCGATGCCAATGACGTAGTTTTTATTTGTAGAATTCACAGGGAGCTGCCCAAAACTAGAAGCTATAGCGATAAATTCCTCTGTAGGATTTGGTACATGAATTCCGAAAATAAGGAAATCTTCGTCAGCAATACGCGAACGGGTAACAGAAATTTTGGACGTTATTGTGAAACTGGTTTTAATAAGCTTTGAAATATCCAATGCCTTTGACAAACTACCATCTTTTTTTAAAGCACATAGCGTTTGGTCAATTTGAGAAACCCATAATTGTTGCCCGGCATTACTTGGAGGCAAATTTGCATGTTTGGTTCCCATTTCGTATAGAACTATATTTGTCACGGCCCGCTGAGTCCGGAAAACAAGAGAAGAATCATTCCCAGAATCCTTCAACGCCAAAAAGTATGAGGCAGCATCCGGGGCATTGAAGTGGCTCGCTTTAAGAAAAGGAGGTGGGAGGCTCACGTAAACGGTTTGATCTGTATTGTCGAAGAGTAAATCTGGGGCCATTTCGGGGTCAGCCTTTATTTTTCTAATAAGCTTTCTCTTCAAATTCTTAGGTCTGAAGCGGAGTCGTTGGTTATCCGCAGTAGACTCTCTTTCGAAGTTTGCGTACCAAGCTATTTTGAGTCTTTCGTCAAGGGTTTCAAATGTGTCAATTGCGTAAAGACGTTGCAGTCCGAGATTGTAGGCCTGAAAGTAGAATGAAGATGATTTGTCAAGTCCGACTTTGATATACAATGTATTTTGATTCGACACAGCTGATAACAATACAATAAAGGGCCCATGGTATCATAGTGAAAATCTTTGATCAATACAAAAAATCTGATATCAATAACTGAAACTACCCATGTAATGGCCCTGCCCAGTAAAAGAAAACCGTCATTTTTCTTTGCCAACAGAATTACAGGGTCGTCAAAGTTCCGAATGATAAGAATTGTCAAGTATAGATACAATTGGATACTGAATGTAGAATTATGTGAATAATTATTTTAACACGTACAGTACCACTATCAGGAACAAATTCTGTCAACACGTAGAATCGGTTTCCATTGACAACTGGAGGAGCAGTTGGTATGAAAGTGCCGTTCGCACGCTCTACTGACCCTTTTAGGTAGGTGGAGGCATGCGGAGTTCCGTCTGAAACAAATAATTTCGAAATATCTCGAGAATTTGCCACAGTTATTTTATTTTAACTTAGTTTCCTATTCTTAATCAACAAACTATATAGTAAATAACATATCAGAAATAAATAGTGTGCAATAAATGTGTGAGCGGTTTTATCAATATGAACACATTTTCAAAATATGACAAGATCAAAAAGTGGTTTTCATATTTTTCCCGACCTTTTTTTTAACATGTAAATTATGAATTAATTCTGAAAATATTGACACATTAGGGAATTGTTTGAAACCCAAACATGACATATCGCTAAAAACAGTTAAAGTAAGCCTGGGTCCATACTTTATTTTGCAATTAGTTACTTAAAGAAATACATGTTCATTTTTTCGATACAGGAACATATACATATATAATCGTTAACGACTGTATACTACATATATATGTAAAGAGTTGAGCATATACTGAGCGGTACCTGTCAAACGAGTTGAAATCTCTCCGGTCTCCGATATGAAAATTAGTAGACTAGAATCTGTAACTTTTAAACTGAAATACAAAACCGTGAACAAGTATATGAACATACACAAAGTCTATCATTTCCGTCAAGATTTGGGTAGTTAAATTCTTTTAACGAGACAGCATATGTTAAATTGTCATTAGATGTGTTCACAGGGATTATTAAAATCTGAATGAAGGTGTATTAATATCAAATACTCCATTAGTTTCCATTCGCATCCTTCTAACCAGCCAGGATAGCCTTAGTTTTGAAAGATTTAAAAGAAAGACATGAATACAGCCATCATATAAAGTATGTATCATGAATGATCTCAAGGATAAAACCACCTGAACAATGGCCGCAAAGATGGATTCAGTGGAATGTTTGACATGAGGGGTTTGCCATCTGCGTCGTAGCTTATGATGTCGTTGCCGTCTGATCCCCAGATATCCCCGTCTGTATCCATGACAGGTAGGGAGGGAAACCGCAGAATGATATCACGCCACAGCACTGAACCGGTTTCAAGATGGACGCCAACATATCCACTGAAATACAATCGCATCCACTGGAATACAATTAATGTCTACGAATACAAAGATGTCATTTGAATACAATTGCATCCACTGGAATACAATAATGCCCACTGAAATACAAAGGCCAAAAAGGCCAATTAAAATGAATACAATGCTGTCCACTGAAATTGATGTCCACTGAAATACATGTACAATAAGAACTAAAATACAAGTATGTACACTGAATTCAAATTATATCCGCTTAAGTACAAAAATATCCGCTAAAATACAATGTTGTCCACTGAAATACAATAGCACCCATTTAAGTAGGATAATGTCTACTGAAATACGATAATATCCATCATCCACTGAAATACAATGCTGTCGCTGTTTTTTCCAATCTTTTGGAAAAAGCTTTGGTTACTAGATAACTTAGATTGTTTTTTAACTGATGTTCATTATTAGATACATGTGTACATAGTTCTTATCTACCTTTGCTTTTTAGTGGCTCGCTAACGATGCGGAATGGAAAAAGTTCTTATTTGCAACAATGTTACACTGCAATTTAATTTTTGTTTTTCTTTCTGCATAAAATTTATACATAAAAAGCTGTGTACACAATATATGCAGGCATTACGTGTCATGGGGTCCAGCTCCGTTGGACTGACAGACGAGACTCAGCGAGTTGCCGACGCATCCCCTAAGTTTTGGAACAGGGCCCAGAAAAAAGTCATTCACCCATTCTATGGACGCATTTGACTTCGGAACATTCATGTCAAAGGAGAAAGTCCCTCCAGGCCGACATCCGTACATTGGACAGCCATCTATTTCCTGACCGGAAGTGAAGCAGCAGACGACAAGGACAGTCCCAAGAATCAGACACTGTTTCATGTTTCAGCCAGTCCTTGATATCAAAATAATAAGAAAAAGTATTTTTTGTTATGTATCCTCTATAAATTGATATCACACATCTATATACACATGTCGGTGTAGAGTGGAAGCTGACTTTAAGTACGTCATATGCCTGATAAAGAGGATCAAGTTTGACCCTTAACTATCTTCTGATAAGCCAAGCAAACATTAAAATTTGATTATTACCGGTATGATAGTACAGGTTGGGTCTAATCTAAAACATACTGCTAGAGTAGATCGATTGAATCTTTGACTTTTTATTTCATTTTCTCTCCTGCAACATGTTGCAAGTTCGCTTACATTGGGTATATTTCAAGAACCCAGGAACCATTAAGAGAGACCAGTATAAGATGAAATAAGACCTGATGGTATTGTGGACGGGTTTTTCTGGATCATAAGACCTGACCAGATGCCGCCTTTTTCATAAAAAATATGTCAAAAGTCAAGGTCACAAGGTCAACTGCATAATATAAAGGTCCATCCACTTAAGCAACTGTCCAAATATTCAAACAATCAAATGAAGGACATAGAAGCGGACGCCCGGTGCCCGACCGGACATCATCAATTTAAAGTTGTAAAATCCCGTCAAAAAAGTGCTTCCCATTTGATGTAAAACAAAGTTTTAAATCTAAACGGTTCAAAGAGCATACCCACGATAGAAACCTGCGCAAGTGATTGGATTTTACTTTCCTAAAACAATGCCATAGTATCGGACATTTCAATATTTTATTAAAATCTTTTTATTGTCATTACTTTTTAAGCAATTGATTAGGAGTTAAGCTTATGAAAACCCCTTTGTGTCAATAAACCATACCACGAGCATCACGTGGAAATCCTATTTCTTATAATTAAAAAATATATTACACGCATGTGTAGCGCGATCATTTTTTAAAAGAATCTAAGAATAGTGAAAGTTCACTTTTCTTATACTGATCAGAGTGTTGCTCCGACTCCGGCGATACGATAAAGCAGCACAGACACTGCGAGTGAAACTGGGTAACAGTAAGTTACGGGGGATATTTATGCTTGCTTAATTTAATTAAAATGAATACAATATTCCAACTGAGATAAAAAATAAAAATGAATTGTAAAAAAATCTGAAACTAAAGACATCTGAAATAAAAAAAATACTGTGAATGTAAACGGCATGAAGGGAAAGAAAAGAAGAAGAAGAAAAAAACACAGTAGTAGAATTGAACATGTAACATTCAGCATTGAAACGCATGGCGTTTACAACTTTTTCATAGCTCAGGCATCAAGCTCATCCTTCAATTTGTCCTATAAAATCGCGAGCCAGACGTTCTAATATCAAAGCGCTCAATGCGCTGAGAGACGGCAGCCGGATTAACAGGAAAAAAGCTGTGATTCTTGATTATTGATACAATAGAGGCAATAGCCACATGACACAAACACTCCACACACTCTCCTGCAACTATAGTCGGTAGTAAGACAATCGAATTCGCACTCTGTTTGTGAATTAGGGTCATGAACCTGACTGTATGAACTTCAGAAGAAGGTCATTCCCTAGGATCCGATTTATATACACTATCTACTAATCCTTAAATGTAGAAATTGACAAGGTACTTAATTGACGTTTTAGATACTTGAATGTGTGTTTCTATTTCAAAGTTAAGTAAAGCTCTGGGAGAAACCTAACTCGCTTTCATGCAAAATTACGCGTGAACTACTTTACATTCTACAGACATTCGAAGCGCTACTTTTTTCTTTTTACAGGAGTAGATCTTAAGTATGTAAAGTGGGTTGCTGTTCTGATATATAAGTGTCACGGATATATTGTTCACGCTTAAAATTGATGTTTACAGAGCAACATAACACGTTTTCAAACAACAGCACATGAATAGCGGTTACGGTTATGAGTAAAAGGTCTACGTAACATATTCCATTCGTATTCATAAGTGCAGAATCGCATTGAGTGGATCCGCACTAAGTGCGGAGAAGTACAGTTAAAATTGTCATGGAAAATATGCAAATTAGCAAGGTCAGCGATGCCTGGTAAGCGTTTGTAGCTACTGAAGACGGCAGCAAGCTGCCGTCTAAAAATCTACACTTTCAACGTTTTAATTGGCTGACCACCAGACCGCGCACCAGACATCAGCCAATGAAAACGTTCGTTGTATGAAGTACATTCAAACTTTAATGGTTGACCCCGATCCAGTTAAATCATAAACGTCGCTGATATTTTAACTTTTAAACAGTATATTGACGTGATTTGTACCCAGAAAGGTCAGAATCAAATACAAAATAGCCTTTACCGATCATTCAGATTGAATGTCTCTCAATGGATGGCCTTTTTTGTCCACTTTAGCAACGGTCAAAGCGCAGATTTTGTGAGAACGTCTGGCTCGCGATCGAATCGGGTAAGAAAAAACAACAACATCGATTCTCCAAGTTTGAAATATTGTAAAAAATCAACGGAACGATGTCGGATAATGGTTTGTATACCAAAATGTTCGTAATTTATCCCCCTTTCGTTGACATATGTCTCATAGATGTACGTTGAAGTGTAATGAAAATATCGGCGACGGAACGAAGCCAGTGTACTTTGCCGATTGAGGGAGTTGTTTACCTTAAGTGTATACATATGAATATAGGTCAAACTGGATTACGAGCCGGATGCCTGTGTGCCACAGCGGACAGTGATTGAATATTTCTATTGTTATATTTATATAATTCGCACGAAATGTAACGAGAATCGAGCGAAGGTAAATATATTCTGTGCAGTTACCTTGAAATGTATGCACTTGCTACAGGTTGAAAACAGTAAAAAACAACAACAAACAAACCTTTTCAAATCCAAACGGTTTCACTGTGTAGTTTTCTCGCACAACAATCACGATTTAATCCTGTGTGTTCACGAGACTTTCGTGGTTGATTGATATATGTCATCTCGGCACTCTAAGTCGTTTCGGACCAGCTTCTCTTTCTTTCTCTTTCTCTCTCTTAATTACAATCAAACGTTTAAAAATGTTCTAATTATGCATCCGTTCTCTCCATCTGTCGTTCTCCTCACCCAGCCCAGCCATAACGTTTTCACCTGCATATCACTCCTGCACAAATTATTTAATATGTGAACTTTGTATTGTATCTAATGTTGATTATGTATTATGTGTTTTATACAGTTGTACTTAAATATAAGGTGAAAAAAAGTTGTTTGTTGTCACTAACATGTCCGAAAAAAATAGGGTCGGTAGATTGGCTAAACTTTTTTTTATTTTTAACCTTTTTCCATTTTTACCTTATTGCTTTTAAAGGAAGTGGCGAAAACGACGTTCTGCAACCGTAATAGCCCGAATGCTACGGAAAAAAAAAGTTTAGGGTCGGTACAAAAAATAGGGTCAGTCGGGTTAGTGGAAACAAGAAACTTTTATTTTACGCCTTATGACCGGGAAAAAATTTAGAAGAAGGAAAGTATTATATATCCCCATGTTACATATTGTATGTACCTGGGTGAAACAAAGATGTGTTCTCTTCTGTTCTTTTAGGTCTTTTTATGAATTCTCAATGAATAAAACCTTAACAACTTTTGTATAAAGTGAATACGATAAACGGGAGAATTAACCTATTCATGTTTTGATTGATTATCTTCCTTTTAATAGTGTTATAATTAAATTTCCGCCACTACACGACTTATATATATATATTGTTGTTGTTGTTGTATTGTTGTTTTTTTTAAAAGTTCGCTCAATGGACGATTTAATGTTATTTACAAAAGGAATATCTTTAAAAAAAGATATGCGGCGTTGATCGGCATTAGAGTAATGGAGAATGTAGAATGGTTATATGATGAACGAATTATTATTTGTAAAGCAAATACATGTACCTCGGTTTGCCCTTTTCAGTATCTTGTTTAGGCTAAGGGTTAATGGTTTGGGTAAGGGCTAGAGGTAGTGTTAGTTTATGAGATTTGGTTTGGTTTTGGGTAGAAATAAAGATTACCGGTAGTTTTAAAGTTGAATTGTACATAAACTTTTACCTCGGAAAATTTTACCTCGGTATGACAACACTTCTCAAATGCAAACCGAGGTACACATCGCCAAAGTGAGGTATGAGGCATATATGCAAACCCTCGGTAGGATAGGTAGACGTGAGTGTGTGAATGGCTATGGCTATGTCTGAGTCTAGGGTTATCATCGCAAGTTATCTCTGGTCTGATGATAAGACTAGCATGAACAATAATATATACGTATAATATATTAGACAAACAATGATGAGTTGTATCTCAAGTGATGATATTTTTTTTCTGAACCACTTTGTCAAGATTGGCACATAAAAAGGACTCAACGTGAAAAAAATACATTTATTATTATGAAATCTGTAAATCATTTACCAAAACTTGGCTATACAATTCTACTGATATACAAACACAGGACTGAAAAGAAGAGACACATTTGTTAATTCTGTCTCTCTCTCTCTCTTTTTTTATTTTTTTTATTTAATTTTTTACATACTCATATATCAAAATGTGTTTTTAACAATGCTTATAAAGATAATGAATCTTTAAAAGCGTAACATATGTAAGTACAACAATGGGACTTGCTTCAAAATTTGCACATTTTATTTTTAATTAAATGCTCGTACGTACAAAAATCTTGAACTTTTACAACGATGTTTAGAATTTGATAATCAGTAAGTACAGAAAGTACCAAAAATTTAATGTCTTTTTACCTTGGTATACTTAAATACCTATATAAATAATAATAATAATAAAAAAAAACACTTTCCTTTTGCGTGTCTAAATCTGATCAGATATAATGGTCAAAGAGAAAAATAGAAATATTTTTTTCTACCATGATGGAATTACAAAGCACACGCCTCGGTTACAAAGCAGTATAGACAGAAATTTATCCTATAATTAGAGAATAACTTTATATTTGCTAGGTTTTGAAGAAATTGCTGGCGAACATTCATACGATGAGGACATACATATTGTTTCAGAAGTCCTTGTGTGTAATATCTGCATGGTTGTAGTCCACATGGCAGAAGTATGACGTAAAGAAGACACCTGATGAAGATATGATCTGAATTTGGATATATTGACCTGAATTTATATCAAGGTGATAGAATGAGGCAGTTCTTTCCATTCATATATCATTGAGAAAAAAGGAAAATGAGTAATAAGATGGTCTTTTAAATGCCAAAGGGATCTGGCACGTAAGTTTGGGTATTGTATCACTATAAATGATATAGTATTATATACAGGGATATACATGTTATGACCAAACATACGTGCTAGACCCCATTGGTAAATACGGTTTGTAAGATTGATGCATTTCTGTGTGAATACGTATCGGATCCTACAGATTGCGGAACCAGAGATTCGAGCATCGTCACTTTCTTTGTAAAGGTAGCTTAGTTGCTTCATATTAAATACAGCTGACTTCGTTTGTATTTTTTATATATTTTTTTCTTTTCCTTATACGTAACATAAGCCTTATAAATAGAAAGTATATCGTTTTAAGATTCTAAAGAACAAAGAAGTATTTAGACTTCCTTAAAACACGAATTCTGTTGATATGTTTTTTCTTGTATCAGGCCGTGTATAGTCGCTGGGCAGCAGAACACGTGGGTGTTATTGAGAAGGAGATTCAGAGATTGGTTGACTGTACATAAACAGTGTTTGACGAGGCCTATGTTTCCTTAAAAAGTAAAGGGATTATACTAGGTGGGATAAAGGTTACCAACTGGCGGCCAAATAAGAAATTGTTTGCATATCATTTTTAACTGTGTGAGAAGAGAGGCTTGCGTCGGATGCAAAAAGTTTTATAGTCGAATCGATCGTTTTAAGAATATTATTTGAGTAAATTATAATAAAAGGAATGAGAGTCATAACGTTGCGTTAAGCATAACTGGAACAGTAAAGGAGAAAGTCTAATGGCTTATAATTTGGAGCCATTTTATTGATTTTCCTCACCAAATGGATTTCGGTTTTCTTGTTGAATGAAGTCGATATCATATTAATGTGAATTATTTTCACATGCCTAGGAGATTATATGATCAGTACACGCAAGACTGGAATGCATCTCTAAATAGTATGTCAAAACTAAATTATTACAAAATATTTAAGACTAAATTTTGTGATAAAATTGGGAAGACATTTTAGAATTTACAAAGAAAATAGATTATATAAACGATGTAGTTTAAAAGCAATATAATCTGAATATCATTTCTTGATATGTTGTACAAGATATACTAGTATTCGTCAAAATTATTTAGATAATATTATCATGACTTACTGCCTTTCCTTTAATGCATGTTGAGGTATACATTTGTAGCTTTATATATCAATGAATTAGCCTAATCCAATTCTACAGATATTGCCATGGATGACGAGGGTTTTATTGTCCTAACACGAGAACAAAGCAAAGAAAACTGACGTTATGGCGGGAATATAGAATATACCTTACGTGGCAGACGTCGTTTGTTTTACATATTCTAAATAAGAAACTGTGGTGAAGTATAGCAAAACATGCATCGATGTTTCTTTTTGCTTAAACGAAATTATGAAAATGCTAGGGTTTTCTCTCTTAACCGATAGGTTTCAGTATGAACTATTTTTTACCTCATAACTACTTCTGCGTAGAAATACAAAACGTACATCAGTGTAAAAAAATCAGTAACTGCTTTCTGTTCTGGTTCATGCACTTCGCAGTCTAAAACAGCCATTCCACTGGGTTAGTCATGAGATGCATTAAACTTAGTAAAACGTGCAAGTTAATTTGACATTGATTTGTCTGAACATACATACAGCTTTGTCATAATCAACATCATCAACAGAATCAGCATTTATTAATTAATTTATTAATTCATTCATTATGATGATACTGTTTCTGATAATTCCTTTAGCTGATTTATTTTGCGTCGATTTGGGAACAAGTTCTTACAGTTTAACCCAATCCCACTGAACGGTTACTTGGTCGGACCAGTACTTTGCAAAGGTCATGAAAAAGCTTTGCCCCAACGGAGTTCGAACCCACAACCTTCGGATCCACAGTCGGGAACGTTACCACTGGACCACGGCGCCCTTGAATGGTAATGGAAATGTTGTACATGCATATTGAAAGATTGCAAAACCATAACGCCCTAATTCAAGTTTCAAACCCTTTACTTGCGAGACCCTCGTATGTATTAAGACGAATTATGTTAAGGCAGAATAAAGTAAAATATACATAAAATCGAAATGAAATAAAATCCAGATGTGAGTCCCTAGCTGAAGGAATCAAAACGTTTTATTTGAAAACTTCTCTTTTAACATTATGATTAACTTATATCAAACATTCACGTAGGAATACTTTATCGAATCAGGCAACCGAGCATTCAGCAAAAACAACCGGTCAATCTATTATTCAAGAATAAACAATCTCTGCATTATGCACAATATCACCGAAAACATTAACATTCAATATATTATAAGTGAATTTGTCTTCTTACGGTATAAACTTCAAATGATCTGTACATCTGAGTAATTAAATGACTAACTTTATCGACAACAACCCCCCCCCACACACACACACACATACGCACATACAAATATAAATATCCAGCGATGCCATTAATTTGTAACTTTTTTCTTTTGAGTTAATTAAGTTATCCCATATATATATATATATATATATATATATATATCCTTTTCCTTTTAATATTTAATGTTTGAAAGGTCGGCCATAGACTAATGGCGTAAAGGATTGAATAAAACTAAATTACCGGGTTCATTTACCGGG